>MDUD01006081.1:0-12168 GCA_002216565.1 Crithidia mellificae | reverse complement strand
CCACGCCGCTGACGGTGTCGTCCGCCCCTGCCGACTGCAGCGGGACGTCGCTCTTTCTGGCCGCTGACATTGAAGGCAATCTTCACTGCTATGTCTACAATTCGACACCCCGACCCTCGCTGAAGCACCTGTGGTCGCGCCGTGTCAATGATCCGAACGACGTCGACGATGCAGACGCAAGCGCAACGCCTGCTGTTGCGAGCGATGCACGCAATCCATCTTTGGCCTCCGCGACAAGAGGCAGGGATGTCCTCGACACCTCACGCTTTCACTGCATTTTGTCGAAACGGCTGAGTAGGCTGCAGCTGCCGTCAAACACCTTGGCTGGTCAGTCTGGCACGGATCGGCAGCGCGACGCTTTTGTCTCGGTTGATACGAACGTTTTCGAAGAGGTCAGCACTTCAACCACAGACAATCACTCCTCCCAGCTGCTACGCTCGGCGTCGGGGAAGCAGTGGAGCTCGGACACGCAGCACAGCGGCAGCCCCATGGCCTCCACCAAGACCACTGTAAAGAGCAGTTCAAACGGGCGGAAGGGGAGTTGCGCCACGGAGAGGCCGCGAGCTGCGAGCAACGCCTCCGCCAAATCGCCGTCTCCGGTCCTGTGTCCGTTTTGCGCGTCTCCGTCCCTCTCCATGTCCGCGGTGTCCACGGAGTACAGTGTCAGCGCGCCGTCGGCGAGCACCTCACCGCAGTTGAGCCCAACCAGCACCGCTGCGACAAAAACCACGCAAGTAAAGGACAGAAACAGCAAACTAGAAGACAGTGCACTAGGAAACAGTCAGTCGTTGTTTCACTGCTCTGATTTTTTGGCACGCATCCCTGCTCTCCCGCTTCGCACGGCCTCACACGTCTTTGACACCACAGGGCCGGCAACGGCGTCGGCGGACTCGCCCGTCAACTGTCTTTCAAACCCTCCGTCGAGTAGTGAAGTTACGTGGTACTGGCGTTGCCCTCGCAGTGTCGCAGCGGAAAGCATGGAAGGTGCTGTGAATAAAAGGTGGAGAGATGAAGGGTGCAATGCTGCTGAGGTTGAAGACGGCAATAGATCTTCCATGCACACGTGGCTCTCCTTACCAGAGGCGGTGCGGCATTGGAATCGAAGCTGCTGCCGCCACCACCGCCTTCTGCTGCTGCGCAAGATGGAAGAGACGTATCACGAAGTAAACCTATTCACTGGCGAGCCGCTGAACACGGCAGGTCTGGCAAACAACCTCTTTGCAGCGGCGGCGCTGGGCTTGATGGACAGCAGCGCGTCGTCACCGTCCGCGTCGTTACAGAGCTCCGACGAGCTGTCGTGGGATGACAGCCAAGCCGAGTCGGACGACGCTGACAATGGCAGCGAGGACTCGTCATCGCATGCAGCTGCTGCCCCCACTGCAGTGCTCGCCATCACTGTCCAGCGTTCCCAAACTTTTATTATGCAGGCCCCGTCCAGCGTGCCGAACGCGAAGAAGGAGCGCAAGAAGCACAGAGGCGCTGCTAAACCGCCGTCGGCCACTACGCCGAAGCCACTTACGGCACCAACGTGTCTTATCAAGCTTGCCGCCCCGGCTTTGCATTTTGCGGTCAACTGGTTTCCTCCCGAAGCTTCAAGCGACGCGGACCCCGCGGACATCAGCAGCAGCGATGACGACGGTGCGGCGTGCGGGTCCACTGCTTGCCCGTCCGCTAACCACAACGTCGCACACGTGCACAGCACCAGCAGCAGCAGCAGCAGCAGTGAGGAGGAGAGCGAAGATGTGGAGAGTCACCACAGCAGCACCAGCGCATCGGATATTGACATGGACATCTTGTCCGGTCGCAAGCGGTTGCCGCCGCAGTACCCTTTTGCGCGGCCAGCGAGTAGCGACGATGCCGAATCGGCGAAGTCGACCTCGACCTCAGCTTCTGCAATTGCTTCAGACACCCCTGCGAGGTCGAAAGGCGTGGCGGCCGTGTCCCGCAAAAAGATGAAATTGCAAAAGCGCGAGGCTTCCGGGAGCACTGCGTCTGAGGAGGAAGTAGACGAAGAAGTAGATGCAAGAAGAGATGTGCCTGTGTGCTGTGGCCGCCACGGTGAAGTCTACCTTGTCAACGACCTTCGCAGTGAGCACAAATCTCACTTCTGTGGTGAGGACAAAAAAGCAAACGCTGCGCCGCAGCCACTACTGAAGTTGTCCACTCCGCTGGTGCATGCCGTCTGGATTGACCTGCCATCGTCTTCAGGCGCGAATCGCCCTCGGGTCAGCGAAAGTGGGACCGATGAAGAAGACGAGAACATCAGTGACGCCGCTCCATCGTCAGATGATGGAGTGTCAATTGCTCGTGCCGTCAGCACCTCTTTTCCAGTTCAAGCACGTCCCGTGCCGTGGTTGCCGTCACAGGCTTGCGTACTGCCCATTGCAGATGGCGTCTCCAGAAACGTTGCGTCCTCACTGCGCACCGGGCCATCTGCCGCAAGCTCCCCCGTGTCCACGACAACCAAGGCGACAGCCGCACCTGCCCCCGCATCCTCGTCTACGCTGCGCGGCTTTCTTCTGCAAACAGGGCACGCACCGCAAGGTGCCACGCGTGGAAACGCGCCTCCTTCAGCCAGCCTTCACGGTTGTCCTCAGATTCTCCGGCCACTCTCCGCCCTGGATGTCTTTTTTGGCGGACTGCGCCATCTACACAAAAATTCGCACCCACAGCATCACCGCCACTCCAACAGCCACTCCCTGCTAGCTTTCGATAGCCACTACGTGGAAGGGGAGTACGTGGGTGACGGGTTGCCGGACCACCGTCGCTGCACCACCACCAACGCAGGCCCGGGGTGTGAGAAGGGCTGCCCAACGGGTCGGTGCAACATGGGTCACAAGAGAAACGGCGACGACGACAGCGATGAAAGCGACAACGACTACTCCTGCCGCGAGCGGGAGCGGCACCGAGACCCGTATCCGCAGGCGTTTGTGCAGCGCGAAACCCCGCGCGGCGGCGACCTCAGCCGCTCCTCCGCCTCCTCGCTGATGGAGGAGGGCAGCATGACGCACCACCGCATCGCGCCCCTGCCACCCCACTTCGTGCCCGCCACCAGCTTCTTCGACGAAAACTTCGAGCCGCTGACGATTCTTGGACGAGGCGTGGGCGGGGCCGTGCTGCTGGCGCGCCACCGCGTCACAGGCGTCTTCTACGCTGTCAAGGTCCTCATCGCACGCGACTACGAGAGCGAGCGAGACATCTTGCAGGAGGTGCGGGTGCACGCGATGCTAGAAAACAAATACGTTGTCCGCTACCACGCCTGCTGGTCGGAGGTGATCACCGCGACTCGGGCGCAGCAGCTCGCCTTCATTGGTGTCTGCCACCCTCACGAGGCCAACCTCTCGCGGCGGCAGCGTCTGACCGCAGCCTCCGCAGGCCCCGCAGATCCGCGCAGCCGCAGCCTGCGCAGCAACAACGCAAACACCAACGGCAGCGGAGACCGCAGCAGCTCGCTGGGCCGCCCTCCCCGTCCACCGCACAACCCATGGCCGGCGTCCTCTCCCACCGCCTCGGAGGAAGACTTGACAGGGCGTGGCAAGACAAGCAATGGCGGTGGTGCAGGCCGAAGCGTGTTACGTGGGCGGGCCGCACCAGGTGGCTGGGACCGCCTCATTCTCCCCTCTCACTCCAGCATGCTGCTCATTGGCAGTGAGTCGGCGAGTGAGTCCGTGTCACCAGTGACCACGGTGCGGCGGCGCGACGGGCCGCAGCTGCGCAGCGCGCACTGGAGTACTGCCATCGTGGACGAGTACGGTGACGAGAGCGAGAGCGAGAGTGAGGCGTCAGAGGAGTCGGAGGCCGCTACGGACACGGAGACCGGCAGCAGCGAGGCATCGGCGAGCACAGACGACGACGACGACGACGACGCGCTGGGTAGCCGAGAGCGCAGCGCGCAGAGCGAGGAGGATCACACCGTCATCGGCTCACGTGTTGTCTTTTTGCAGATGGAGTTCTGCCAGGTGACCCTGGCGCACTACCTGTCCTCGCGCACCTCGATCAACCGGGTGGAAAACCTGCTTATCCTCCTCCAAATAGTGGCGGGGCTGCGCTACCTGCACAGCCGCGGCGTCCTCCACCGCGACCTGAAGCCCACAAATGTGTTCATGGACTACCGCTGCCAGTACGACAAGGTGGTCCACAGCCCGAACTCGTCCTCCAGCAGCAGCAGTAGTAGCGGCAGCAGCGACGACGGCTCCGACGGCGACGCGGGCCACCGCAGCGCGGGTGTGTGGACGATGTCACCCATGACGAGGGTGCACAGCAGCGGTGGCTTTAATCGTGGTGCGGCCAGTGTGCTGTCGCACAGCTCATCGTGGGGGGAGGACTCTGCCAACCCAACGAAGAGCCCGTGCACCGCGCTGACGCTGCGTTCGCGACGCCGCTTCCCTGCCCCCTCACACCAAAATTCCCGCGGTTGCAGCGCGGGGCACGGCGGTAACGGGAACGGCGCCGGTGACCTGCGCGGCCTGCCTGGCTTCTACAGTGCGGTGGACCCCGTGACCGCTCTTCAGCTCGCCGCCAACAACGCCACCTTTGACAGCCAGCCCACCTGGGACGGCGAGCGCAGTGCGTTGGACGTGGTGCTGCACACGGCGCACCAGGACGCGGCGGTGCTGCTGCAAGCGCGGCTGGCGCGGCGGCCACCCCCGTCGCACTCGCAGTCGCCCAAGCAGACGACGGACGGCGCCGCGGCCACGCTCTCTTCACCGACGGAGAAGGCCAGCGGGGGCCGCTTGATGCACTACCACGAGGGTAAGGCGTACCTGCGACATCTTGCCAGCTGGCTGTGTCATCACTTTGTGCAGGTGCGGCTGGGTGACTTCGGGCTGGCGAAGTTTCTCTATCAGCAGGATATGCGCGTGGACGGCTTTGTGTCCCTCAACGCGGCAAACACCGTCGGCGTCGGCTCCCCACTCTACGCCAGCCCGGAGCAGCTGAAGGGCAACCTTTGCACGCCGGCCTCGGACGCCTTTTCGGTTGGGGTGATGATGGCGGAGATGTACCTGCAGCCCACCACGATTGCGGAGCGGCTGACCGTGCTGCGGGAGGTGCGCGATGGCGTGTACGAGGACGCCGCGCTGCTGGCCCGCTACCCGGAGCTGAAGCTGGTGCGTCGTCTCACCGCAACTCAGCCGGAGCGGCGAGCGACGTTGGCGGCAACGCAGACTGCACTAAAACTGGCGCTGCTAAAGGCTCTTCAAAAGGAGGTGTATCGCCAATACACGTAGGCAATGAGAGAAAAATCGCTTGACTTGTTCTCACCTCGGCCCGCTTTGCCGGTTGTGAACTACAGCAGACGTATTGTTCTTTCCTTTTCTGGTTGTTTTAAGCTGCTACATAATTTAAAGTATAATTGCAAAAAGAAGCAAAAGTCAATCATCTATTCATAACTTTTCATTTGATCTCGGTGACTACAGATATCGAAAACTAGTCTCACTTGTTCCCATGGCTGCCACAACTTGCGACGAAGACACGAATTAATTTTTTCTCACTCTCCTTACTACCCCTTTGCCTGACTTTTCTTTGTTCTTGTTTTCGTCCGCTTTCACACACTCATAAAACCAATTGCACGCAATCGCTGTCATAACATCAAGAAGGTGCAGCTCATACTCTCATCAACGAAAACGCACAAAAAATTTTATTCGTTCAACCGATGCGGCGATGGATCTCGTTGGGCGGCTGGTGCGGTCCCTCTCTCATGTTGACAAAGCTGGGACTGCGGCCAGCAGAGGAGGCCTTGCCCTTCGACATGGTCCGATGCACTTTTGATGGCCTTGTAGAGCTGACCACCAACGGCTTCACCTCCTCCGCCTCCCCTACCCCTGTCTCTGTTGATCGCGGAGACACTGTCTCTGGGTCCTACGCGTTTCCGCGCAACGCCCTCGACGGCTTCTTCCCCATGCCGCAACCCGCGGTGCAAGCAAAGGAAGCAACGAACGAGCAAAGCGGCGAAGACAGCAGTGGTGCGGTGCTGACCTTTGCGCCAGACCCGGTAAGTGTGTGGCTGCTCTTCCGCAGCCAGCACGCCTGCTTCACACATTTTGATCTGAACAACCCAGAGGTGCAGGCAGAGTTCCAACGGCGGATGAAAGAGTGGGATCTTCTGTTGAGTCCGCAAGCACGCAACGCCAGCCGATCCGGTGCTAAAAATGGCACCGACAGCAGCAGCGCTGGCAGCTCAGCCGCGAAGTACACGGGCGGAGTGACGTTTGTTCGCACCACCATCGCTGAAAACCCAGCGAAAGAGATTGAAATGCTGCCGCAATTTCACAACGCCGTGCGCCGCCGCACACGCGGCCAGCTGCCGTTCCGCACGGTGCTGGTGGTGCACGACCAGGCGGAGTCGACGCAGCCTCTCTGCAGTTTTCCCTCGGAGACCAGCGCGCACCAGTCGCCGTGCATTGTGTGGAACATCAAGCGGCAGATCACGTCGCCGCCAACTTCTGTAGAAGCAGGCGCAGCGTCGCCTGCCGTGGAGAAGGAGCCGTCGCTCTTGGATCAGTGCCACGACGGCTATCAGACCATCTTGACCACGATGTCGAAGGAGCAAAAATGGCGCTCGCTGGACGCCTCGCTGCCGTCGTACGCGGCGTACATGAAAGCACGCGGGCGGCCCTTTACACCCTACACGGAGCTGAGTCGTGTGGCAGGCATCCCGGCAGTTCGCGGCACCTGCACCGGTTTCGGCTCCACCTTTTCGGCCGCGCTGGGCCGCTGCGTGCACTGCGGATGCACCGATGGGCATGCGGTGCCAGCCGATCGCTTCGACACCCAGCGCACGTGGACGGATGCGGATGTGGATGACTTGCTAATGAACTACGCCCTGCACAGGTGCGATGCGGTGGCTGCGGTGGAGGCGACGGCGTTGGCGCAGCAGCGTGGTGCCAATGAGACGTGGCTGAAGCTGCGTGAGATGCTGTCCGACTAGCGTATGATGGTGTGTATGTGTGTGTGCGTGCGTTTGTTTCCTAGCAGCACGCAAATGCTATTCTTACAGAGAATTAACTGAAAAAACAATCGTGCCATATTGCTTCTTTCGTTACTTAGGATCGATATTGCCTAAACTCGAATCCACTATCAACGCACAATGTCAACAACTGTGGATTGCTTTGCGCAATGAAGCTAGACAAATTTGAGAACTGCGTTTGTGCACTGCAATCAGGCAAACTACTCTGCTAATATCTCTCCTCATCTCTCTGCTTCTCTGTCCACTCCTTTCTCAACATCTTCGTTTTGATCGCATTAGGTTCAAATTAGACTTCCGTATCCTTCTCCTTTTTACTTCTCTCTCCAAAAACGAGTTTACTGCTTCTTTTACTTCGGTCTCATTATCGAGCTTTACCGGCGTTCGAGGCTTTCTTCAGACGCCACGTTGTCTTCTTCTCTGATTTGACTCTTGTGAGTGTGTGTGTTCCCTGCAGACCCGCACACTTGTGGTTGTTCTCTTTTGCATACCCTTTTTCGTTTTAAACCTCTCGTTTTTCTCTCCCTTCACCAATTGCTTTCAATCCGACTAAAACGCTTTTTTGTGTGTGTTATACTTGCTATCTCTTTCTTTGCCATTTGCTCTCTTTTTTTGTTTGCTTGTTTTTTCGTTTTTTTTTTTGGTTTCTCCACCTCCTATTGCTTTGCCTTTAACTTACCATTGCCTTTTTTTTCTTCTTGAGATATTCCCGTTTTGCGGATCAAACACCATGTCCGCAACACCCAACAATCGCGTCTTTCTTGCCTCATGGCTGGACAAGAAGATGGAGTGGCGCTTTGTCTACGAGCACCGCTACTTCATTCTTGACGGGACACGACTCAGCTACCGCCTCGAGGAGCACGGCGCCGAAAGACGATTTGGGACCATCACGTCCTTCGAACCATGGCGAGAGTCTGCCAAGGAGGAAATCGCGAAGGGCTACTGCTTCACTGTCTGGCTGCTCGAGGGCGGGTCGTGGTACCTGCGCGCGGCGACGAAGGAGATCTACGACAGCTGGTTCCGCGCCATCATGACGGTTCTTGTGCCATCCACAAATCCATCCGCGGCCCCGAGTGAGGGCGGTGCGGCGCAGCACTCGCGCGTGGCGTCGAGCGTGACGGACAGCGCGGCCGCCCCCTCTGGTGGAGTTTCCTCGCATTACCTTGAGGGAGACGGCATTGGCCGCAGCCAGACACCCGGGCGACGCGGTCCGGCAACAGCCAACGCAGCAGCGGGCGGCTACGACGGGTCCAACGGCAACACGCCAGCACGCCCAAGGCTGCCCGACGGCGCGCAGGACGACGACGCCGCGGCGGCAGCGGGGCTGAGCTCGGAGGACACGTCAAGCCTGACGGCTGCCGCCCTAGCGGCGCAGCGCGAGCGCTCGACCCCCGTCAGCGCGCAGGACGCCGTGCTGCTCTCCTCGATGGTGGAAAAGGAGAAGGCGTGGCGGGGGCAGTGGCGGCCACGGTACATGGAGCTGCGCGAAGGCCGTCTCCTGATCATCCGCAGCTCCGCTACGGCCAAATCGGAGCGGCAGCGGTACGTCGTGGAGGCCGTGGACCCCTCTCCGCTGGCCTCCCAAGCGACGTGGATGCTCATCAGCACCAGCACGGGGGACCGCTTCTGGGTCCGCTTTGGCTCCGTCGAGGAGCGCCAACGCTGGCTCATTGTGTGCGGCCGCCTGCTGCTTGCCGAGTGTTCGTGGCACTGGGCACCGCTGGCTGAGGACGACGCCGGTCGTTCGTGGCGCCTGCGCCAGGCCACCAGCGGCTCCTACGACGACCTGCACGTGCACTACCACTGCGCCACGATGGTGCCGTCCTTCCGCGAGGACGTGTGGTGCCCGTCCCTCTTCATCTTTGGTGGGTCGGACCGCTGGTGCAAGCCGCTCTTCCACCCACAAGCTCGCGCTTTTCTGCCGCACGCCGACGCCGCCTACACAAATGGGCGGCTGGCCGCGCTGGAGCTGGCTGGACCGCACCTTGTCCGGCCGCTGCAGCCGGCGCCGTTCAAGGAGGGGCCGCATGCGTTGGTGCGACCGCTGCCGCGCTACGGTGCCACCTTCACGTGTCTCCCCGTGCGTGGCCCGCCCGCCGTGCCAAAAATGAACGCAGAGGACAACAACAACAACAACACAAGCGACGACGCTTCGCCAGCGGGCAATGCGACGGCGGCGGAGAATCTGCTAGGGGTGCGCGTGGTGCTGCTTGGCGGACGCACCGGCGGCGGCTATCAGCCCCCCGCAACGGAGCTGTGGAATGTGTGGCGCAGCAAGGCGGCCTGTGCCCCCGGTGTGGAGCTGCGCTGGGGACGGCAAGACTTGCCCTCGTACGAGCTGCCAAACCTTGCTTTCCACGACGCCGTGTACGTGCCGTGGGGCAGCCGCGGCGGCCAGTCCTCGCAGGAGGCGACGGACCGCCTGAAGCTGCAGCAGCAGCAGCAGCAGCCGCACGACGGCTTCATGCTTGTCACGGGTGGACTGGATGTCGAGTACCGCTGCCGCTCCGAGTGCTACGCGGTAGTGTGGAACTACAAGGACGATGGAGCGGGAGCAACGGCGATGGACGTGGAGGAGCGCGCCTACACGGCGGTGCCTACGGCATACGCTTTTGGGCAGCTCCCCGGCCCCCGCGCCTACCACCGCATGGCGGTGCTGGAGGATGGCACGGTGGTGCTCGTCGGCGGTCGCGGCGTGGAGAACGCGGCGGTGACGCCGTCGGTGCTGACGCTGGCGCCGGAAGTGTGGCGCCGCGCCGCGCAGACGTGGGCCGGCTGCCCAGCCCAGCCGGCGAGCAGCAGCGTCAACGTGGTGCTTCCTGCGCACGCTGATCCGGCTGCGGCAACGACCGCGGTGCCGGCATCGCACCAGTCCGAGAATTGGTGCTCTGTCTCCAGCGAAGACGACAACGCGGCAGCGCCGTTAAAGACCAGCCTCGACGACGACAAGGACGGCGATGCCCCGGCGTCGCAGTGGCTGAAGGCGTACTTTGACGACACGCCGCTGCCCGCCAGCAGCCCCGGCGCCGCCAGCACGGCGCAGCAACTCGTGAAGTCTCTGCCGACGGAAATGGGGGATGTGGCGGTGGCTGCGACGGGCAGCAACGGCCGTGTTGTGGTGATGGGTCAGGTGACGCAGCCGCGCCAGGACGTGAAGCTCTACGTGCTCGATTTCGAGCCCGTCGACGACGGCGCGCGGAAGATCAGTGCGGGACAGCAGTTTCCGCCCGGCACGCGACGTGTGCGGTGCCACGAGGTGCTGCTTTTCGTCGGCGCTGTGCCGAATCGGGTGGTTGGTGTCACCATTCACGTCTTCAACGGCTACCTCTACGTCATTGGCGGCTGCACGGTGGACAAGTCCAAGAGTGACTCGTACGAGTTGTGCGGCCCACTTCGTATTCTACTAGAGTAAGATGTATCTATCAGCAGCGGTCTAGCTCGTGTTGATTCCGTATTCCTCCTTTTTCTTTTGTGATTTATTTTCTGTCGCTAATCGGCTTTGCTGCAAGCAAAGAGAAAAAAAAAGAAACAAGCTGATTGCGTTGTATTTTTACGTGTGTTGTGAAATCTGTCTCACCGTCATTGCTGTTCAACGAAGAGTTTTCATCTGATTGAATCCAAAGAATGCGAGAGCAGGAAAGTTGACTGAAGCACCAGTTGCTTTCTGCCATTGGCCGTCACCTCAGATGTATAGAAAAGGTGGCAAACATTTTCGTAAAGTCGTCTCGGTTCCCTTGCTTCTAGCTCGAGGGTCCGTTCTCCGGATYGCGTGGCCAGACTTTATCGCTCAGTTTTCATCCCTTTTCTCTCAAGCTTTTCCATTTGCTGTCATTTTCCACGCTCTTGCCAAAGGCGCCGCATAGTTCGAAGGCCTTCACCTTTATTAGCTTTGTAAGGTGTCTCGGTTCAAAATCTGTGCAAGATCACGCTTAAAAACATGGACGTTTAGTTTTCAGTTGTGGCATTGTTTTTGTTGTTGTTGTTGTTTTGTTAGGGTTTTCTTCTCTTTTCACATTCCTGCATAGTTCGAAGGCCATCGTTTCCTACAAGCGTGAAATGCACTGGTTCAAAGTCTATGCTAGATACGTCGTTTTTCATGAAGAACAACAAAATACTTAGTAAAAGTGGTTTTTTCTCCTGATGAAAGCATAGTTCGAAGGCCATCATCTCTTATATAAAATGAGGTGCAATGGTTCAAAGTCTGTGCTAGATACATTTAAACAAAACAAAATTACTGCCGGGCTTTTATAAAGGTTACAAAATTAAAGCATAGTTCGAAGGCCTTCGCTTTTCATAAAAAGTAAAGTGCAATGGTTCAAAACCTATGCTAGACTCACCGTTCTTATGCTCTGTGTTGGAACGTGAACAACACCCTTTTTTTTGTTTGTGTGAAGATAACAACGTTTGTCGAATACAGTTTTTCTCCAATGCAGCATAGTTCGAAGGCCATCATCTTTTATATATAATAAGGTGCAATGGTTCAAAGTCTGTGCTAGACTTTTTTGTATGTACTTTTTATTCTGGAGAAGAAATGGTGCGAAGGGTAGTTTTCTACTGCTTGGCTGCGTTTTGTTGCGAAATGATGATCTATATCTTTGAATGTTCCTCGACAATCTTTGGATTGCCTTCACTGGTGAGCCACTGAAATGAGAAGCTATCTATATGAACCCTTTAACTCTGATGTCGCGTTGCTTTCCAGACGAGGTGAATAGTACTTTCTTTGTATCCAAACTGAAAGTATTTTATTTGAGTGAGTGTGTGTGTTTTTGTGCATGTGAGTTTATGTGCTGCTCAACTATTTCCTTTGTGAGTACTGCGCATGATGATCTATATCTTTGAATGTTCCTCGATGGTCTTTGGCGGGTCTCTCGAGGCACGTCGCTGAAATGAGAAGCTATTTATATGAACCCTTTAACTCTGACGCAGTGCCGTTTCTTGAGGTGAGAGTCGAGCTGCCGCGTTTTCGCTACTAGGAATCTGCAAGAACTGAAAGTCGTGTCTGCTGTACGTGAGAACGCATCCTCACGGATAAGTTGATCAGCAGGTTGCAAAATGATGATCTATATCTTTGAATGTTCCTCGATGGTCTTTGGGTTGCCTTAATTGGTGAGCCATTGAAATGAGAAGCTATTTATATGAACCCTTTAACTCTGAAGCAACACAAAGAAGCTTGCGCGAACTGCATAGAAGCTTTGCATACGGGC
>MDUD01006080.1:0-12856 GCA_002216565.1 Crithidia mellificae | reverse complement strand
GTAACAGAGTCGACGCGCTTAGGTAATTAGTTGTGAATTTAAAGGCTCTGTTGTACTTTATGCGGTGTTAATTTCAATGCTGTGAGTTTGCTGAGGAAGAAAGAGAAAAGAGTATATATATATTTATATAGGATGGGAAGGGGTTGGCGGTGTCTGTAGTGCTCCCTTGCTTTCCTTCAAATTTCTTTTGTTTTGGTAACTAAGGATTGTCAAGAGAAAGTAATATTATATTTGTATGAATAACAAGTTTACAAAAACAATCGAAGAGCACAGGTAAAAAGAAGAAAAAAAAGAAACAGAGTGAATGAAGTAGAAATTGAAACGGACTTTTCGTTGAACCTCAGCATGAGACGAGAGGAGCTTCAATGGATGGACAACATCACTGTACCGCCTAATGCTAAACAGTAAAACGGTAAACTGCTCCTCACCTGTATACCGACCATGTATCTCAGAACAATATACATACTTGGAAAGTCACTCTTTCTCTCCTTCCAGTTTTTTTTTTCAATGCAAACTAAGAATCAAAGAAGGTATAATGACATAGATTCGTTTGCAAACAAGCCGTGATAATTGACCGGAAGATGATCTAGATGATCATGCACATCATAATGCTTTATTCATTTGTTAAAACCGTTTTACGCAAGGCGCAAAAAACACTGTGATGAACGAAGATATCAGAAGGAAAAAAATTGAAAAAATGTTTTTTGAATTTGAGTGAAAAAAAAAATTGATCTTGTAAAACTTCTTAACTTTTTTTGACAAAGGTCAAAGCAAAAGACGCAACAAAGCAAAATTTTCTCAGTACAGAGATGGGGCGAAGCGCTACAGGCATAGGAGCAAATAACAGCTTCACGAGTCCGGCAGTGCTACTTTCCATAGACGTAAAAAGGAGCTTCGTCATTCCAGTCCGCAGAGAAAAACATCAGAGTCTTCTGGCGCAGAGAGGTTGTTGCCAAAACCTTTTCGTCCAGCTTTCGGGACGTAACGACACACTCGATAGACGGAACTTGCGCAACTACCTCTGTGAGCTTTTTCATCAGAGCGTCGTCGAACATCCACGAATGCGTGAACAAAACCGTCACGCCTTCCTCTTTGAGCTTACTAGCGCAGTTGACTAAATCGTCCTTTAGCCAAACAGCTTCTTTGTGCGAGAAAATGTCTGCATAGAGCTTTTTCGCTTCCTGAGAAGCTTCTTCAGCCGCTGCAATTCGCGAAGGAATGATTTCCACACCAACGCTTTTAGGGCATTTCGTCTCTGCAAGAACTTGAAGGCAGACGTTGCCAACGCCACTTCCGATGTCGCAGAAAACTACTTTGGCTTCCAAGTCAGCTTGTGATTCGCCCTGGCTATCAAGGAGATCACTTTTGCGAGCGTTGCGAAGACACGGAATGATCGCCTTTGTCCACATCTGGCGAATGCCGTTGATGTCAATGATGCCAATTTGAGCAAACACATTGGGTTGAACAGTGATGCTTTCTTCGCCTATGTCCAGCTCGCCACGGCTTTCGTATTCCTCCGAAAGGTGCCGGTACAATAGAGGCTGCATAGAGGAAAAGTTGGGAGGCGGAGCTGTTAGACCGACTGGCTTAAAGTTTGCGGTGATGGAGTGGTGGCGTATGTGGTTCATGTAGGCAAGACTTCCTCCGCCGAAGGCCCCAACTGCTACGCCAGTTGCGATAGTTCGAAACGCGCGCGGGGTAAGCATTACCTTCAGCACCACAAGGGTGCCGACCACCGCACCGCCAAAAAGAGCAATAGTGGAGGACATACTTTTGCAGGAAATGAAGAGTTGGAATTATAAAAGCAGATGAAGGAGGAGGAAGCGTAAATTTGACGGGATTATCGTTCTCATTAGAACAAAACACAAAGGTTGACCTCGTAGTTGCCTCATGGGTGCCGGCAGGGTGCACCCGTATCGTGTTTTTTATGTTTATTTATCCCCCATAGACAGTGTGTTTGGAACAATAAATGTAAGCTGCGCCAAATGAACATTTCCTACAGTCTTTCCTTTCTGGAATGGTTTTTTTTTTAAAAAAAGTAGCACTCTTATAGTATCACGCTTTAAACAATCAGGGTTTTGCTCTAGAATAAAGTCGCCTAGACGTTATTATTAGAACAGAACGTGCTGCTTGAACGGGAGCCGCAAAAGGCCCCCTGCGCCTGGCAGCAATAATAATAATAATAATAATAATAATAATAAAACAACACTGTATCTTCTGTGCTGTTTGCATAAGAAAACAAACAATTCTCAGACCTTTCTTCCCGCTTTAGCTTTGATGCTCGCGACATCAAGAAACGCTACTTAGAGCTTCCCGGTCAGAGTTACTAACTCCAAAGTTTAGAGAGCCCAGCAAGAACGTTTTTTCCTTTGCCCTTTATATCTGCCATGACCTACCGGTAACAGGTGGAAATAAATCAAGTGTTCTGCGACAACTGATGTGGGCAAATGCAAGACGAATTCTGATTGGAGGNGTGTTACAGTGAAAGCAACGGAATGATGACTAAACTACGAAAGCCGTTTTGCGGATTAGCGTTCTGATCCACGCACCGGCTTTCGATACAATATTTTTTTATCGAATCATGCTCTCTCACATCGGAGGCGGTAAAGGTGCGCATTCGACAATTCCATTTAATTAGTGAGCCGCAGCTCAGGAAAGTTATTAGACAGAAAACAAAATTAGTTGAAGATGACTTTAGTCAACTACGACGAGAGCCTAGTGTTCGTTGACGTGTCGGTTCACAATTTTAGATTGCAAGCTTTACTTACAGAAAAGGCTTAAAAATATTAACGACATCCACTCGAAATATGATAGTCTCGTTTTATCAGATTTGTTATTCTGTTTGTCGCGCTCCTTCATAGGTGCTGACTAATAATGATAAGATTAAGTAAAACAAAATGTCTCACAGATAAAAAGGTGTCTCTTTTCAAAGTCAGCAATTCTTACCTCTTATTCGCTTTCCTTCTACAAAACTACAATTAAAAGCATCAGAACCACACAGGCAAGCTTTTATTCATTTGAAAACATAAAAGACTAAACCAGCCTGGCATTTCCTTGGCAATTATTATCAGCAAATTCTCACTAGAGGGTGCGTTCTGGGCTAAAATGAACCGCATCTTTGAAAACGCTCTGCGTGACACGCCTGTCACTGTAGTTATCTGTGGCTGCATGGCAATTCTTGGCGTCTTGACCTCCCTGGAGGTAATCCATCCAATTTACGTATTGCTGAGCCCTTCTCTTGTTTTGAAAGAGCATCAATACTGGCGGCTGCTAACCAATTTCTTTTTTGTCGGCCCAATTAGCGCACACTGCGTAATGGAAATTCAGTGGATCCATCTCATTAGCTCTCACTTGGAGGCGCAGTATTTTCATCGAAAACCGCTGGATTACATTTTCCTGCTGCTCGTCACAATTTCTGTTCTTTTAGGGCTGCGTTTTACTTCAGTGGTCGACGTGCCGTATTTGAGCTACATGTTAGGTACCGTTCTTACGTACATCATGAGCCGTTTGTTTCATGACATGCAAGTGGCCGTCTTTTTTGTGCTGCCGCTGCCAATGCGTCTCCTACCTTTTGTATTTATGATTCTAAATACTATGGTATCTGGCATGTCAAACGAGATGCTCGGCAACCTAATTGGGCACACTCTGTGGTATTTTCTCGAAGTTTTCCCTCGCATCACAGGTCACCACCCGCTCAGCGTACAAAGGTTTTTTGATCGCTTATTTGCGCCACCTGTGCTGCAAGCGCAATAGGTCAACAAGATACAGAATACTGGACATTTTACAACGCAACAACAAAAAAAACTTCCTACAACTCTTCAAAAGAAGTCATGACGACGCAAAAAGAAAATTTGAACCATGACGCAGTATTAGTGTATGAGTATTTTTATTCACCATCTATACAGCCTGATCTCGCTGCGTTTTGATGTAGCTGAATGAAATGTATTAAAGCTGTAGCTTATCAGGCCTGCAAGCGTAGTTCCAGATGCGACATGTATTTCACATTCTGAAAATCGTTTATTATTATTATCTTCTACTTCTTTCCCCTCCTCTGGCGCTTTGTCTTCTGTCTCTTTTGTGTGGGCGAATTTTTTTTGTACGTCTGCTACCGCCTTGCAACTATTCCTATTTTTTTCCTTTACCTTTTCATACAGATACTTGTTATAACTACTTGTCCACTCGTTTATTTTTCTCTTTTTTCTTTTTTTACCGTTTTGATGTTGCGACGAGGTGTTTTGCCAATGTCTCGTTCTTTCCTTGATAAATGCCCTAAAAAGCATCTTGTGCTTCACATGGATATCAACAAGACTATAATCCAGGTTGATCAAGCAGGCGGGAGAACGCTCGAAGACGTGCTAAACAGCAACGTGGCAGCAAATGTGTTTGGCTTCGTCGACCCTAACGATAACGTTTGGAAGCCGCTTTACGGGCCTTTCGATGAACACGCTGCTGCTACAAGCTCATCGAAGAGTGAGCTGCTAACGTACGATTCCTATATCGATCAGGTGCATTGCGAGCCAGCCGGTATGCAGGATTTGCCAAAAAGGGAGAAAGACGCTGTTTGGAAAACTGTTTCAAATTTGCGGCGCCAAGCCACGAGAAAATTCACACATCCTGGCGAACCCGGCGAGATGTATGCGCCGCTTGTCGAGCTACAGCATCGCCACCTCAAACACGGCGACGAGTACTACCACATCATCCCGTCTTTCTTCCACCTAGTGAATGCGCTGTCGGAATCGGAGCTGCCCTTCACGCTTATATTTCGAACTTTTGGAAGCGATTTGGATTCCGTACTGCAAGAATGGAAGGCTTTTGTTTGCGGCGAGCATTTTTGCAAGCCATCCGGTCCGATCTTGCAGAAGATGCGGGAATGCTACAAAGAACCCCTATGCGGTGCTGTCTATCGACACGAAGACGACATGTACATCTGTTACGGACCTCAAGTGTCCCTCTCCTCTCTTCTTGGGCCGAACTTTGATGAGCGCAACCCTGCAACAGTCCTGGAATGTTTAAAGGGCGTCCCTGGTTGCTCATCTGCGCACAAAACGTCTTTTGCCGACTTAAACAATCACCTCATTGAGTATTTTGCCCGCTCCAACAACATCGGCGGCCTTGTCGATTATTATCCAAATTGGGCACAAGGTGCGGAGCGGCGCACCGGAGGCAAGGTTTTCCCTCTAACTTTCGATGATTCCGCAAACTACTACGTCTTTTTTGACGATAACATATTCATCGGGGACGAGCGATCGATTGTAGACATGCGCGATGCTAAAGGAGCAAAGAGTGTTGTGGACCCAGACATAGAGAAGCGTTATTGTGTTCAAGCAAACGCTTTTAAGGCAATTGTAAGCAACGACTACTTTATCGACGAGTTGGTGGAGTGTTTGAAGTTACAAAGTTAGGTCATCACAATTGCGTTTTGCTTGTTGACGCACACAGCACGATCGCCACATTCCGCTATATTTATATTTTTTCTGCACTGATTCGTAGTGTGCTCGAATGTATTTACTACCCTGTTAACAAAGTTGGGCATAATAAAACGCTACAAAAAAAATTCAGGAACATTTGGTTGAAAGTTCTGCAAATAAGAAAAAAAAAGGAGCTACAGTTGTGAGTATGAGTTCAAAAGGAGCGGCGTTATTCTGATAATAAATGGAAGAGAAATCCTCAATAGAAATTTACTCGTGTAAGTCTTCTGCTAAACAGCCTTTATCCTCCTTCGAGTGCAGATGCTTTACAGAGCTGCGAAAAAAAAGCAAAACTGTTTTTTTTCCCCTTTTTTGTATTGTTTAGGTAATATTTTTCTGCTCTTGTTGTCATCTTTCCATTACCTATTCCTTTTTTCTGCTCCACACACCAACTCCAAATTTCTCTATTCAAACGTTAATTTTTTTTTTTTTGATCATACTGCGTATGGGTTCGCAAAAGACTTTTACTGACAGCCATCCCTATAATAATTTTAAAGCGCACCTTCGTGGCAGCGCTGAGATTATTGCATTGACTTTCGCACATTCCAACCTTTTTTTTCTGCTTTGCAAAACTGCTCAATAATTTCTTTTGCCTATGACAGAGTACAAGAAACTTGTTGCTTTGTCTGATTTGTTAGCGAAAGATGTCACAGGCTTAATCAGCTTGCTTGGCCTTAATGAGGAAGACGTAAAGAACAGGAGCGAGGATGCAGCTGCTACCGCAGTGCCCAAAGCAGCCGTGGATCCTGAGCAGCTGTTCGCAACGTCATTGCGAATTCGTCAATCTATTATTGACGGGTGCCCACGGATACGTAAAATGGTTTTGAAAGCGCGCGAGACGGACCCGAATAGGCAGATCTACAACGAAACAATGTGTGGCAAAATTGAAGAGCTTTTCAAAAGTTTCCGCGGCGTCTTAAAACAGCTATCGCCTTCTTCGCTCTCGGGTCAAGACGATGCTGCAAGCGGGCAGCTTCCCATCGAGGAAGCAACAAATGACCTGTTTGATGCTGTACTGGAACCTGAATTCGATGTGGGGGCGATTCTGGAGCAGTCTCAGGCGTTGCAAACGACGGAAGACATTTACAACGAGTACATTATGAGGCGCGCTAAAGAGGAGGCATGGCAGTCGCGAGTGGCACAAGGCTTGTCAGACGTGGTCACGTTTGAGGGCCAGCAGCGTTCCCTTATCACAGCGGAGGAGAGAACGAGCCGCACTGCGCTGGCAGAAGAGAAACGCAGCGACAAGATGCGCGTTATTTGTCTTCTGGAGGAACGCGAGGCAGCAAAGTGGAACGCTGAGCTGATGCGACGCGCTGCGGAACAAAGAGCTCTTGAGGAACGAACTGCAAAGATCGAGGTTATTGCAAACGTTCCAACTGCTTTGCAAGATGCTATTCCCGAAGTTGCGCTGCGACGCAAGCTTGTCGCCCACGTTCGTGAGCTCATCATGGCTCTTTTGAGGACACCAGAGGACATGAACATACGGCGGCTTCGTAACAACAACGAGCACCTTCTGTGCGACTACGGCCATCCCTGCCTGACAGCCATCGGAAATTCAGGGCAAGGGCCATGCGCGTGCGCCGCTGTCACATCCGCGGCCGAAATGCTCTGGCATCGGATGGGGTACTCGATCCGCTACACAAGCACACCAAATAGGTCGGTGGAGAGTGCACGGCTGGAGAAACGGGCAGAGGCGCTGTTTCTGCCGTGTAGGCAATCTTTGGCCATGCACATTTATACGCCAATGGGCTTTGAAGACTACTCAGAGCGCTTTCTGGAGCTACTGGAACCAAATGCGATGGAGAAGCCTGACGAGTGGATGGTTTGGTATAACATGATGCAAGAAATGGAGCAGGTACTTACCAACATGCTGTCTGCGTAGGAGCGATGTAGACTGCGCAAAGATTTGGCGATTACAATTTACTCTTTCTTTTTCCTTCGTCTTCTCTCTTTTCCCCTTTGGTGCTGTCGTAGCAATGCGTGTGCAACAACTCAACGGCAAAACATTTCTACACCTACACTGATCCATTGGAGAGAGTAAAAAAACTATTTAAAGTGCATTCCGAACAAATTGTGTCAATGATGTCAATTGTTAAAAATAATAGCGAGATAAGATTTTGCTTTCTGTGCAGCAGGACAGAATCTGAGTGATTCTCATTATTTGTTCCTTCTTCTTTCACCATGCTCTGCTTCCAGGTTAACCTCTGAACAAAGCAAAATTGCTGCTTTTCTTTATGTTGTGACTTATCATTAGAGACGGAGCCTCATGCTTTCCATTTGCTAAAACGATTTTGTATTCAACTTCACACTTTCTCTTTTCTTTCTGTTCCGCATTCCTTAACGCTGTCTCTTTTGACGCACGTTCAATCATTCTCATTCTCCTTCTCTCTTGTGTCGTTGGAACAAATAACTTGTGCGCATATCAAATCTCATAGTCGCGCATAGCATAATACGAGGTGTCCAGTGAAGGATAATTTGTACAACGAGACACCTCACTTTTCGTTTGTAAAGGTTACCTGCCCAACCTTTCCTTTTTGTATCCGCTCATTCCTTGAAGCAACCACTGAAAAGCTTGTATAAAATCGTACTATTTTTAAAAAAAGCGTGCTTTTCGATTTTTCTTTTTTTCTCGTTTTTTTTTTCTGCTCCTTTTTCTAGCACGACTTCATCTTTCACCTATTATTTCGACGTCAAATACTTCCTCTACCTTGATCACCTTTACTTTCTATTTTGTTTGTTGTTGTTGGATTCATTTCCGGCTGAACGTGGTTTGCACTTCCGTTGCTATTGTATTCCTCTTGCGTACCGCTTTTAAGCGCGGCTGTGTACGTGGTGTAACAATTTGTGAGCGATGCGACTGGATGATGAAGGTGACGACGCCCAAGACCCCGTAGCCATGTCAGCCTCTGAAACCCTTAGAAAATTTGGCGCTTGCCTCACACCGTACGAGAAGGATGAAATTACTAGCTACACAAACGTCTACTATTGCGGACAAGGGTGCAAAGACAAGATAAACGCTCCGGCAAGCGGCCCCAACTACGGCTTTGACACTAGCGAAGGCGAATACATTTTCCGTCCAAACGACCATATTGCGTACCGGTATGAGATTCTTGACGAGCTTGGCAGCGGCGCTTTTGGCCAAGTGTTGAAAGCTATCGACCACGTAGATGAGCAGATTGTTGCTGTCAAACTCATTCGCAACCAACGCAAAGTACTGCAGCAGGCAGTTCAAGAGATCAAAATTTTGGAGCACGTCAACGCCCGCGACCCGAAGAATTTGTACGGCATTGTTCGCATGATTGAAAGCTTTACCTTCCGCGGCCACACCTGCATCAGTTATGAACTGCTCGGTACCAATTTGTACGAGTATTTGAAGGAGAAAGACTTTTATCCCATGTCGTTGTCGGTAATTCGTGGTGTAGCAGCGCGCATGCTTGTCGCCTTGACTTTTCTCGGCCGCGAGAATATCATGCACTGTGACCTGAAGCCGGAGAACATCCTCATACGAGGCGACGACCCATCTGTAGTGAAACTCGTCGACCTCGGCTCGGCCAGCTTTGACGCCAACAACTCTTTCATGTACATCCAGTCGCGTTTCTACCGCGCGCCAGAGGTGATCCTCGAACAGAAGTACACCAAAGCGATTGATTGGTGGAGTTTTGGATGCATCTTGTGCGAGCTAGCCAACGGCGACCCTGTTTTTCCCGGCGACGACGAAAAAGACCAGCTAGGCTGCATTATGGAATACCTAGGGCCGCCGCCGCAAAGCTTCATTCAGGCGTCTTCGGCACGACGAAAGCGCGAATTTTTCGATGAGCACTTCCAGCCCCGATTGCGCCAAACGAAGAAAGGGCACACGCGTGAGCCGGGGTCGAAATCGCTCGCAAAGTTTCTCGGCGTCTCTGAAGACGACGATTTCTTGAGCTTCGTCATGCAGTTTCTGCAGTGGGACCCTGCAGCGCGTGTGACGCCCCGCGAGGCGATGCGGCACCCGTGGATTAGCAGCGAATTCGTCTTCCCCACTAAAGCAGAGGACCGTACCACCGCACCCTCAAGCCCGAAGGCCGAGGCGACATCCTCCACCGCTCCTGCGGACGGCAAGGACAGCGGCGACAAGGCGGTCGCGGCGGCGTCGCCAAAAGCGATGCACGGCAAGGCGGCCTGGCAGTCGGGGCACGACGTCACTGCAGACCCAGCGCACCCCGCCACCACGCAGCCGACGCTGGAGCCTGCCTCGCGGGTGCGGCGCTCCGATCCGCTGCCAGGCGAGGTCCATCGCAGCTCCGGGGTAGCCTCCGTTCCTGCATTGGCCGCCTCCAGCGACAGCACTAGCCCGAGGGCCACGGCGCAGTCGTCGAGTGGGGTCCCCCGACGGCCGACGGCGTCGCAGCGGCACAACGGGCAAGCTTTCCGCGGACGTCAGCGCCGCTCCACCGAGATGACGGAGGTGGAGATGCCGGCCTCTAGCTCTGGCAGCGGCGGCGGCACCGCCGGCAATAGCGGGGGCAACAGCGGAGGCAACAGCGGCAGTGAACCGGCCGCCAGGTCACGAACACGTGACTTTTTAGTTCCGGCGGAGGGCAGCGCGCCATCCGCACTTGCCTCCGGCAGCGCCGCTTCTCGTGATCTGCCGTGCAGCGGAGAGACGACGCACGCGGCCTCGGCACCAAAGCCCGGCGTCCTCTCCCTGGCAGCTCTGGCGATGCCTGTTTACCGCGCCGTGGGAACGACGGCGGTGCAGTCGCAGCCGCAGCGACAGCGAGCAGGAGCGAACCACGGCGTGGGCGACACCGCGACGAACAGCGCGGTGAGCGACGAGGCGAACCATCGCATCGTCACCACCACGGCGTTTCTCTCGCCACGGTCCAACACGAACAGCCGGCCTGGCACACCAAGCAGTGCAGAGAAGAGCAGCCGGGTGCTGGAGCTGCGGCGCAAGTTCGAGGCGAGCAACAGCGGGACCGCCGCAGCGAATGGCCGAGAACACCTCGAGGGCAGCACGAGGAGCGGCGGCGGCGCCAACAACAGCGGGCCGCGCTTCGCGCACGTGGCGGGTTTTCAGCCGGGCGAGAAGGACCCTAGTCACGGCAGCATGAGCACCTCGGCGAAGCAGCGCTCCCTGCACGAGCCGGGGTTGGAGCCGGAGCCGTCAACGCCGCCGCGCGCAGCAGTTGGCAAGGCAGCCGGAGGGCGTCGGAAAGAGTACTCGCTGACCATCGACGGCACGCCGACCCCGCCGCCGCTAGAGTGCCCGCCTCTCCCCGAGCGACCACGTGCGCATGCGAAGGAGTACGTCATGCCGTCTGAGCTCGGCAACGACACGATGCATCGCGGCATCAGTCTCCTCAGCTCCAGCCGCCCACAGGAGCCAGGATCCTCTTTCATCGTCGGTGGCAGACACCCAACCCGCGGCCACGTCGAGGAAGATGAAGGGCGCAGCAGCGGGGAGACGGTGATGCTCTCCAGCCCACCGTTCGGCTCGTTAAGTGCGGCCTCCACCATCGGCGTCGGCGGCAACGGCGCCGCACCACGGCGCGTGACGCAGCGCCTCATCCCTGCGCCACGGGACGACGGTGTGCACCACACCACCAACACTGTACGGGCACGACAAGACCGTGACGGAGTCGCTGCTGCTGCTGCTGCCGGTGCTGGTACTGCTGCTCCGCCAGCTGCAACGGCAGCTGGAGTCAATGGGCGGCACCCGCCGGTAAACGGAACAATGCGGCTGGCACCTGCGAGGCAGCCACTGGCGCAGCGGCAGCGACCAAGCATCGTGTCGACGCTGAACGACGGTAAAGGGCCTTCCTCGCCTACCGGTGTGTTGCCCCCTCTAAAGCGCAATTCAGTGCGGTAAGCTGTTCTGGTTCTTGTGGGGCTACAGACTCATCTAAAGAGCGAGAGCTTCGGCAAATGAAAAAAAAATGATAATCGCATTTTTGTGGCGCATGCCTGCGGGCCAATTGCGTTGTAGACTTAGAAGTAGATATTTTTGCCCGAGGAAGGCTTTTTTTTCCCTTCGCATGGATTTTGTAGATAGCCTGGCTCGCTTACCGTGGCGGCGGCCGTGACCTTTTTTTTTTAATGCAACACCGGCGTCCTTCTGCAAAGCTCTTCTTTCTTTTTCCTTTTTCCTTTTTTTTTTGTTTGCAAGTGCGCCTTTTCTTTTGTCTTTTGTAGGTTTTGATTAAGTCTGCTGTGGTTAAATCTAGCTCATGTGCAAAGCAACCATGCCTTTTTTTTTGTTTCTCCTTCGTTTTTATTTCTTTTTCTAGTATCTGCCGATCTTTTTGTTGTCAGGTACTCTGCTCCGACCACATGTTTTTCACAAACTTCACCTATGTTTTTGACTCTACTTACCAATGACGGGATTCTATGTGCACACTCACTTGCTTTCTTTTTCCCTCTTTTTTGCTCAAATAATTTCCATCGCTCTATCTTGCTGTGTTGGCACCTTCGTGTCGTGACTTTTTCCGTATCCCCATCCCTGTGGCATCTTCTGTCGCAAATCTACCACCCATTTTTTTCTGCTTCGGCAAAGGACCGCCGAGTGCACAGAGTGCATTACACCAAAATTCGGTTTGATTTCTCATTTTGACACCTGCACCTGTTGGCCTTTTTTTCTCCTTTTTTTTTCTCAATACACTGCGTTACTTTCAATGTCTTTTCTTTTTAAATGTAGAAAGCGTTCAGAATACCTTCGTTTTATATCTGTAGGATGCAAACTAATTTTGGTCACATGCATAAGCTAGTTTTCTTCTTTTCTCTTTATTGCGTATTTACCCTCTTGTGATCTTTTTTCCTGTTTGCTCGTGCGTGTTTATGCAAATGCGGATTGCGATCAAACGTCAAGGTTTTTTTTTTTTTGAAGGGCTGGGCTTTTGCTATCTTTTAATTGTAGGATAAGGTTGCTGACCGTGCCTGGTCTCGTTTGCGACAGATCCAAGTATGTAAATTCGCAAGTGCTCGCCTCTTCTCTCTTGCTGTTTCATCAAGACTGATGCTCAAATCGAGCGATACAGAGAAACACAAAGCTTTATCAGAGAGGGCGTAAGTGCGGCACAATGCTTTTATTTCATGCGCACTAAGGCAAAGCCGCACGGCTAAAACGTTCAGACTAAAATTAAGCAACACATAGGATTATTTTGTGTAACGTTGATCCTTGCGTTTTGCTTTAGAGGAAAAATGCATCGCAACTGCTTTGAGTTTCCCAAGCAGACTAAGAAAATCCCGATCTCTTTGTGTGCGGGAGAAGACGCTGACATGTGTCGCTTTTGTATTCATGCGCTTTGCGCTTCCGAGTTAATCGTGCATTTTCCTTTTACTTCTCACGTTCTTCACGTGTTTTTCCTTTACTATATCCTGGAGAATGAGTTTGCAGGCCTTTT
>MDUD01006069.1:2462-15925 GCA_002216565.1 Crithidia mellificae | reverse complement strand
CAGATGTCTTGACAGGTATATACACGCAGGACGAGATCAAAAACGTCGTGTGCTCTTTTCTACCTCGTGTCCCTCACGCTATGGTGAAGGAGTGCGACAAGAGCAAGAACATGGACGGCGAGCGGCCTCCTGGCATGGCTGTCCAGACGCTCCTTCGGCTTCTCCCCACCTCTCTGCGCAAGCTGATGGAAACGTACGCGCGTCCCAAAGGGACTCCCGTCGTGTTCGACTGCGTGGTGTGGAACTACAAAGCGACAGACACCATTGACGAAGCCCGCAATTCGGCGAGGCGGCTCCTAGAACGCGGTCTTGGCGCTTTCATGGTGGACCGCTTCCCAGAGGAGTTTATTGTGATCATGCCGGGTGCTCGCCTGGCTAGGAAGTTTAATGCAGACGAAACAGCAGCGGAAGCCGCCGGAGGAAAAGCCACTTCTGAAAACAAAAGGGGAAGCAACTACGCTGAAGACGACCAACAGGCCAATATAAATCTGCCTTTGTCTGAATCAGCGAATGCTGAAGCGCACAGCTCAGCTGCCGGTCATGGCTCAAGCAGTGGTTCAATTAGTAATGGAGCAAGAAACAATTCGGAGAGCATTGGCGGCAACAACAATAGGAGCCCGAGTTTTGGAAGTACTACTAGGGACATGCGCGGTAATGTAAGAGGCACTGCCCCGCCTCCGCCTCCACAGCCGCTGGGCCCGAGCCAACGTTACGGCGCCAATAGTAGCGCAGGCACTTCCAGCTTCTTTGGTGGCCTCTCTGTCGGCGCAGATGGCGTGGTGACACCGAAAGGGAGCGGCACCACCGCCGCCGAACCATTCCGCACCTCAATTCAGATTCTAGACGCTCTGGTCGAGTTTATTCCTACTTTCTACATCTCCATCGAAGAGGTTGCCCCGCAGATTCCAAGCGCTATTCAGCAGCTCTACAGCGACGCAAACCTGCGCTTCTTCCTGAAACGCTTCAAGCACTACATCGATATTCGCACGCAGCACAACGCGACGGAGGTGCGGCTGCGTCCGAATTTCGACCACCCAAAGCGCGGCGCGGCTGACGCGCGGTACCGCGCTGGTGGGGACATTGGCACTGTGGAGAGCCTGCAGCACGCGAATCAGCTACGTCGGCCGCCGCGCAACTCGGAAGCGAATCTGATTGGCGTGATCGCTCCGCAGGTGCCCAAGGCGTTTACCCCGCTGGCGGAGGTGCTGCAGGACATCGCGCCCATCGTCTCGCGTCACCCGGCTTTTGACGCGCGCCTTGGCGTGACGGGGCTCCTCGGCAAATACCCGGAGTACTTTCAGATCACCGATGGGCAACTGCGCGCACGGCCTTATCGGGTAGCCCCGAACTCGGTGAATGAACTGGACAGGGACACCTCACCGATGCCGCAGACGTATGGCAAAGTGCTCGCGTGCGTGGAGGCGGCGGCGGAGGGAAAGAATTATGCGGACCCGGCGGAGAAGGCCGCGGCGATGGTGTCCACCGGTCGCCTCTACAGTCTTCTGAGCCCGCTGGAGAAGACAGAGGTGAAGCAGAAGTGTCGCTCGTTTCCCACCTTTTTGCGCATGCACGGCAAGGACCTTGTCGTCTCGGTGGACAAGATGCGCGTGTACAAATTTATTCCCGAGCACGAGGCGTGCGTGGAGACGCTGCTGGACGACCGGCTGCGCATGAACTCGCTCGACCCAAACGACCCCATCCTGAAGATCCCGGCAGAGATGGCGGCGGAGTCCAACGCGGAGTGGGCGGTGCGAGAGTTGTACGACGCCCTGCCGCTGATGCAGTGCGCGGAGCTGGACGAGGTACTCTCGCTGGTACCGCCCGCGGTGCGCGATGCGCTGCCGAGGGAGGTGGCTGCGGTGCGGACGCTGCTCGAGAGCTTCCCCGACTACTTCACCCTCTGGCCCTATCCTGATGACGAGAGCGTTGTGGTGGTGCAGCGTGCAAAGGTGCAGCAGCCGGTGCTGGACAAGGCGGAGATTGTGCGCATGGTGGTGCCGCTGATTCCGCAGGGCGGCACCACGCTGACATCGCTGCGCACCCGCGCACCTCTGCTGCTGCAGCGCTATTTCTACCGTCACGGCACCGTGGCGACGCTGGGAGCGATGAAGGACATGTTTGCCATTGCAGGCGAGCGCATTGTGCGCCTGGTCTAATGAGACTTGTGCAAACACTAGGATTATGCCGGTTGACGAATATATATCCTCCTTTTAGTAATGCATAGGACTTTCTGAGTTTACTGTTCACATAATTCTATCATGATGTCTTAACAAATAGAGTCTTAAAATATACCTTTTTTAAAAAAAAATATGTCTGCAAACTATGCTCTGGCGTCAAAGCTGTATCCTAAACTTATATTTCATGAATAGAGCAAAAAGGTTTTTTGCCATTATAGCTGAACCAAAAATGTGTATTTCTCAGCCATTGTATCTCCGTTTTCTATTCTATCGCTTTTTTTTGTCTGCAGTTTTTTATCTCTTTGTCTACTTTTCCTAAGCACCATACGCGACAAAGCATCGTGCGTACAACGGTGTTTTGTAAACTGTGAAAGGCGGCAAGCCTTAATTGAAAAAAAAACAATATATGCTTTCACTCTCACTGAATTCCTTAGATAAAAACGATTTTTTTTTCTGACTTACTTTCTATTTGTTCTCTGGATAGTTGTGATTCTGGCTTCCTGTTATTAGTGTTGCTGTCAGTAGATTGTGTTCTTTGTAAAGGTATTTCGTAGATTTTTTAAAAATTTTCACTTTTCCGGTCATCGCATTATTTTTCTTTCTTTTGGTTTGTGCACTTTTCTGTTTTTATTGTTCTCTAATACGCTTTCCATTTTTACTTCAACAGCGACATTGTCCCCATTCAGCAGGTGTGTTTTCTTTGTAGATCATTCTATATTGCCGTTCTAATCATCTGTGAAGAGCATTTTTTCCCCCCTCTTTTGTGGTAGCTGAAAACCTCCCGTTTTTTCAAACCTCTTTTCCATACATAGCAAATGATCCGTAAAAAGGTGCTCAGCATCGGCAACAACTCTGCCACTTTGCTTGTGCAGGACACAGAGGCGAATGGGGCACTACGCGTGTTGCGCCGCATTAGCGTGACCGGGTGGTCGGACGACGACGTAAAAATGGTGGAGGAGGGGTACGAGACATTGCGGAAAGCTCGCCTGCGCGGTTTTGTGCCAATTCACACCGTCCTCGTGCAGAACTCATTCCTCAGCGTTGTCGCGTCCTACGCACCGGAGGGCGATGTGTCTACCTTTCTGGAAGAGGAAGTCGATGGCCCTTTAGAGGAGCAGATGGTCTTGCGTTGGCTCTGTGCCTGCGCGCTTTCCATCCGCGAGATGCAAACGCACAAGCTGTACTTCCCAGGCCTCACCACCGATCGGCTCTTCTTAGACCACCAGACCGGTGGAACGGCGCAAATTTTGCTTGGCGTGCCGCTGCCGCTGCCGGTTTACATCTCGCAGATGCAGGACCGTCGCAGGAACGGCGTCAAGGTGAGTCTTGACTACCCGCCCGAAGTGCTGGTGGAGCCGAACTGGTCCTTCCATGGCACCGCCACCGATGTCTGGAGCTTGGGTCGTCTAGGGGAAGTGTTGCTGACTGCCAAAGGCACTGGCCTCGCACGGCGCTCCGGCAGCACTCGGCAGCTCCTTGCACGAATGATGGCGGCCGAGCCGGCGAAGCGGCCCACCATGGAAAGCGTCGCGCAGTCGCTCATCGCCCTCGCTGGAAACGTGAAGCTCGGTCAGCCCGTTTGGCCGGCGAAGACGGCTGTGGCCACATCGCCCTCCCTCGGCACGCCGCCGCCGCCGCCGTCGCACCCGCCGCCGACCGCCGCCACCACACCGGGTGGCCACCACTCTCACCATCACTCGTCACACCAAACCACTGCAGGGCATCTCTCCGCCAGCAACCACAGTCTGTCCAGTCAGCCGGTGGACTCCCGCACGTCGTCACCGCCGCCGGAGGTGCCGAATACGCGTCCGCACGAGAGCCGGAAGAAAAAGGAGGGGCACACGGTGGCCACCGCACCGCCGCCTTCGCCGCCGTCACCGCCTCCGATGGCGGCCCTCACGGGCAGTCACCGCGATCCGGCCCCGCGGCCCACCTACGCCCCCGATGACAGTTGGCACCAACGTGCGCAGCAGCAGTTTGAGCAGCTACAGCGCCTCAACGCGAGCCCGCAGAAGGTCCGCGGGGACGGCCCAGTTAGCCCACGCGGCGCCAACGCGGAGCGGCGGCGCAGCTCCGCAGAGCCGAAGTCGCCCAGCCCGCGCCGCGGCGGTGTGCGCAACAGCGGCGTTGTCGACCACAACACCCGCATGCTGAATGAGATGTTTGCCGAGCAGGAGAACATGTACCGCGACGCAAGAGGTGACTACCCGCAGCGCCGCACCGGGCAGCACGCGGAGGATTTGCAGCAGCTGCAGGCGGAGGCGGCGCGGCAGACGAAGCTGGAGACGGCGCAGCGCCAGCACGAGATGCGGAAGCACTTCACGGAGTGGCAGCGGCAGAACAACCAGCGCTACACCGGGGCTGACAACGCGCTGGTGATGGAGCAGGACGGCGTGGTGATCGTTGCCCCGCGCCCGACTCCTGCCCCGCCGCCGGTGCCACCGCAGCATCAACAGCAGGTGGCCACGGCGACGGCGTCGGAAAAAGCGGCCGGGGACGGCCACTCGAGCCCGCCAACGACGACGGCGAGCGACGAGGGGCCGAGTGAGGCCCCACTGCCGACCGCCCTCACCTCGAGCCCGCGCGGCGCCGCTGCAGCGCGCAGCAACCGGCCACGTCCCAAGACACCACCAACGGCCTCGCCAGTCCGCCGCGTCGCACCACGCGCCGCGGCGTCGGCAGCGTCACCGTCGAACCGAGGCGGCGCGGCGACTACCGCACCGGGTGGCCTCTCCGCCGCGGCGGTGCCAATTCGCAGCAACGCTTCCCCGCGCCCGGAGAGTGGGCTGCAGCTCAACTCGGTGACGCCGCACGTGCGCAAAAGTAACGAGTCACACCCGCGTCCTTCCACTACCGCGGCCGCCGCCGGAGGAGAGGAAGGAAACGGCGGGGAGCGCGGTGCTGCGCCATCTCCCTCTGGCCCAACGCGGCGCACGTCGGCGGATCCGTCCACGCTGTCGGCGGTGGAGTGGTCGGTGGACGGCATCCGCAGCACCTTGCGCACCTTGCTACGCAACCGCGACCTCTACGGAGATGTCATGCAGGAGGTGGCAGTATTTGTAAGTCAGCGGGAGGAGGCGCGGCTGTCGGCGCGTGCGAATGAAATCTTTATGCAACGGCTGCGAAAGCTGATGCCGGATGACCGCCTCTTTTACGGCGCGGTGCCGCTGTGTGCGCAGCTCGTGGCGTTAGAGGGTCTGGATCACACGCTTCGCAGCTCAATCGGCGCACGGCCTTCTCGCTGAGGCACGGCAAGCTTTGTGTTGTTGTTGTTGCTGTGTATTGTTCTCAAATTTTTCTGTCTTCTTCTTTTCTGTGAGTTTCCCTTTTTTTGTTATTGTTTTTCTTTACTACATCCACTGACGCTAGAATTTTACAGTTAGTCTTCCTTCTTTGTTTTCTCTCTCTCACACACACACACACACACAACCACTAACACACCTGAACTCTAATTTGTACCAGTTTTCTTTTCTTCAATGACTCACCGTGTATTGTACTCCATCTCTTCAAAATGCAAGGTAAGAGCGATTCTTCGCAAACGGTTGAAGGAGGAACCTGGATTGGGTGAAAGCAAAGAACGAGTTGAGCCATGTCGTTTGAGTGTAATAATTATTCGAAATTCCTTTAATGCTTAGGTTATGCTACATCGGTGTTGAATTTAAGACAACGGATAGCCTTGTGGCGCTTTGTGTATCGTATGCAACAGCTAAACACTTATTATGCTTCCAGGTGTGCATTACAGATCGTTCGTGCTAAAAGTAGTTTAGTGCTACTTTCTTTGTTGTTAAAGCGTATTTGTCGTTGTTGCTTTGGATTGCCATTTTCTCTGTTGCTTTCTCAACTCTCCATCCCTTTCATGCTTTACACAGCCTTGCTTTCATCCTACTTGCTGAAACAAAAAAAGAGTACTCAGTTCTATCGTCTCAATTTTCCAGGTTTTATTCATCAGATTAAATAAGATTTACTATCTCCCTGCAATATATATATATTTTTACGGCTCATTTATCTCAGCCGCTTGTTGATGTGACCAAATCACACAAATCTAAACAAACACACAAAATCTTATATATTTTCCTGTTCTCCAAAGCTTTCTTATCTTTGTCTGAAACCTGTCTTTTCGATAAACTAAAAGTGTAGCAGTTTTCTCCATACACTGGGCTCGTAAAAGAGAAGACAAAACTTAAAAAAGCCAAAACACGTTTTGTTTTGTCTGATTGTCTGTGGATAAGCTCAACCGCTTCCCACTTAAATCTATTACCTTTTTTCTTTTTCCTTTTTTATTTTTAACGAGAACAAAAACGCACATTTGAGCAGACTTGTTTTCTCCCCTTCTTTTTCTCTCTTTCGATTTAATTTTTGTGTTGGCTGCGACACCTTTTTTTTTGCTCTCCTACAGTGAACTTAATTAAAACTATAAAAAATATATAGAACAGCGTATTCACCCGTCTAACTTTTTTAGCTCAATTCAGTTCCCACTAATAATTTCTTTGCTTGTACTGTTTTCAAGGTTGTTTTCTTCAATAATCTCTGATTGCACCTTGTTGTTGAGCGGTGAACCTTTTTTTCTCCCTAAATTTACCAAACGGAGAGTGCAGCTAGCGTTAGAAAACTTCACGCCCCCTCACTGCAACACACACACCAAAAACAAAAAGTATTAATTAAGGAGCGCCGTGCGCTAGCGCAATCTCTGCTGAATTATCATCAACATGGGCGGAGCACCGAGTCGAGAAACGCTCGTGCGCCACATCGTGCGTGACCCACGCGTCACGAGCACTGATGGTGCCTCCCCGATTAGCGACACCTCTACCGGTACCTCGCCGCAGGCTGAAATCGTGCTCATCCCTCTCATTCCGGACTACTTCCCCAGCTCCGCCTCGCCGCTCTTTCAGCAGCTCGTCCACGTCCGGCGAGAACCGACCGTGTCGTACTACTACCGTGATGCCCGCAGCACGGCCGCCGAGCACGCCGTCGTGCACGACCACGTCGGCACGGATAAGGAGCTCTACAACTGGTACATGAGCCTCAGCGAGCAGCGACTCATGGAGACGGACAATGAGCTGATTGCTCTCAGCCGCGCTGGCCGCGTTGTGTCACCGGTGCCCTGCGCTGTCGCTTTTGTCTACAACGCCAGTGCCACCCCAGCGGCAACGGCGGCAGCGGCGGCGGTCTCAGCTGCGATGAGTGACAACAACAACACCGCCACGTCCCCTGATAGCAATGCCGCCAGCGGTGGGAACAAAAAGAAGGACAACGCGAAGGGGAAGCAGCGGCGTGGCAAAGCCGGGGCGGGTGGCCTTAGCAACGGCTACATGACGATTGAGAACACCGTCCGCGTGCCACACCACAACCTGCGCGTGCGCATCTTCGGCTTCGTCGGCGACACGCGCTTCTGCCCGCCGTCGATGCTGCCGAGCCAAGCCGCCAAGACCCCGATGTGCCTCACCATCTTTCTGTCCAAGAGCGCCGGCGGCAACCACCGCGCGCAGGTGACGCTGCTCGCCGCCCACACCTACATGCAGCAGCTGCAAGAGATCGGCATTCTGCGTCATGTCGTAGACGGCGGCTTCGGTGGCGCTGCCGTGCTCACGGCCAACGGCGCCAGCAACACGGTAGGGGCTGTCGGCGCGGGCATCGGCTTCTCCAAAACCTCGTCTTCGCCGGTCAGCTTAGCGGCGGCTTCCACGGACGACCTGGACCCGCTGGCAGGGCTGCGTGGGGCGGGCGTCGGGTCGCAGCCTCACCTCGCGGACGCCGACCCGTACTGCGACCCCTACGCGGCAGACCCGTACGGCACAGAGGTCCACGCCGACCCCTACGCAGTAGACGCGTATGACGATCCAACACCACAGCAGCAGCAGCAGCAGCCCTTCGGCGCGTCGCTGCCGCGCGGAGGTTCGAACGCGCCGTTGGACGGCTTTGGCAGCACCTCCCCGTCCCCCGTGCTCGAGGTGGCAAAGGAGATTGTGCTGCGGCGTCCTGTCGAGGTGATTATGCACCGCGCGGATGTCCCGGCGTTGTGTTACGTGCGGGAGCTGCGCGCGCGCATGGACCAGGACGCGGCGGCGGTGCTTGGCATCCCCGTCTCCCCTGCAGCGCAGGCGGCCATGGCTGTGCCAGACTGCTACGCCTACGACAACGAGGAACAGCCGGCTGCCGCAGGGGATGTGCATGCGGGGAATGTACAAGCAAAGAACGGGTACAGCCAGAATTTGGGAAAGCCGACCCAACCTGCTGCGGGAGTGAGGGACGGATTTTCTTATTCGCACAACAACGACGCAAGCAGTGAGCACTCGCTGAAGCGGCTCATACAGACGGTGATTCGAGACGAAGAACTGCGTGGCACCATCGACGCGGAGTCAATGGGCCGCGTGCTGCTCTGGGCTTCTCGGTTCTACGTTACACACTTCGAACAGCTGGTGGGGGGTGAGGCGGCGCGACTGCGGCAGGAGCTTGCGCAACGCAACTTGAGTGAGAACCGGCTCGACGGTTCACTCTCCCTCACAGAGGATGAACCGCGGCCGCCAAAGTCAATTCCAGCTCCCGGCGACGTCTGGATCACGCCACACGACACCTACGTGGAGGTGCGCGGACAGCTGTCGTCGAACAACGATAGCAGCGGCTATGGCGGAAGTAACATCGATCACAATCACCACCACATCCATAACGCGGGACACAGCAGCAGCAGCCACCTTTTGCAACATGAAGTGGAGAACTGGACAACGGTGTCAGCCGGCACGGTGCTGCGCTACGCCGCGGCAGAGAGCGACGAAGAGGCACACGCGCAGAGTGCGGCAGCGGCTGCGGGTGCCAGGGCTCTCTCGCCGGACGCAGCTCGTGGCGCGTGGCACGTCTCCAAAAACGAGTTTGCCGAAGACATCTTGCTCTCCTTGTGCCGTAACGCGTGTCACGCCTCGCGTCGCGCGCCGCCGGCGGATGAGCACTGGCTGCTCAACCGCGAGACGGGACTGCCGGAAGGTCTCAGCGCTGGTCTGCTCATCTGGCGTGAGCCCGCTGCGGGACAGGTGGTCTACTACGGCACCACGCCTGACTTTCTCAAGCAGTGGGTGCAGTCCGGCGTCGAGCTGGAGGCGGTGTACCGCCACCACACGAAGAAACCCGCTAGCAGCAGTGTCGGCACGAACGGTTCGGGGCAGGCGCGGAGAGAAATTGCGGATGACGGAGCTGCCGCCGTTGCGGAAGGGGCTACCGCAACGGGTGGCGTCAGCGGTCAAACCTCCTCTGTGCGGCGCTCGACATCCATCACGGTGGCCTCAGCGTCCACCGCCACCGCCGCCTCCAAAGGTCTACACAGCTCGTACGACGCGAACTCACCGGCCAACAACTCCGGCGTCTCCAGCGGACCTCGTGGCACGAGCAGCAAGGAGCGCGGCAAGGGTTCCGGCTCCTCTTCGATGGCGCTCTACAGTGTGCACACCGGCTTCGTCTGCGCCACGGATCAATCGGCTGAAGCGCAGCTCGGGTCTAAATCGAATACGTCGTCGCCCACCGGCAATGGACCAGTCAACGGGGTGAAAGGCGCCAGCGCGGAGCGCAGTGGCACGGGATCGTCTACGGAGGCGAAGAAGACGAAGGCGCGACGCGTGCGGACGGAGAGCTCCACCCCCGCTGCGGCGGTGACGGCAGGCATTGCTGCTTCTCCTCCGCAGAACCGCGGTGCCGAGGAGGCTTCGACCCCCATCGCCGACTCCCACGTCCGCCTCAGCGGCTCGATGAGCCGTTATGAAGAGGCTCGTCTCAGTCGTTCTCTGCCGGCGCATCAGCGCTCCCACTTCGCCATTCCGGTGACATCGAGCCGGTCACTCGCGCGGACGCCAAACTCGAGCACCTCCAGCATCTCCAGTGCCTCGCACTCGTACACCAACCTGGGCTATGTCGATCAGCTTGGTTCCTTGTCCGCCAGCAGCAGCCCGCACAGCCGCGCCGCTCACGCCTCCAGCCCCTTTGCGTACACACAGCAGCAGCCGCTGCAACAACAACTAGACCACGCTACAATGGTGAACTTGGCTAATGCGTGTTGGATTGGTGTGCCGGACCCGACCTCGCGCGATGAGGCCAACACGCCGACGGTGAATGTCGTGGTAAAGCAGCGCCGCAGCGTTCGCCTGACGCCCGGGACGTCTCTGCTGGACAACGCAACGGCTCCAGGCCATCACGCTCTGCGTTACGCCCCACCCACAACCGCGCAGCAGGGTACGATGAGTGGGAGCTACACTCGTGCTCAGCCCCGCGCAGAGCACACACACGACTCAAACTACGCAAAAACATCCACGCAGCCGATCACGGTGGGTCCGATCGCGAGCGGGAGCGTCGGCCACCACGCAAGCGGCGCTCTGGCAAAAGGCTCGCTCCCCATTCACATCTTCGGTTCCCATGAGTCGAGCAGCGAGGACGGCTCACTGCGGCAGGGCGGGCACTCACCGTCGTCGCAGGAGCAAAGTCGCTCCCTCCTGCGCGGCGACGACGCGCTCATCTCACACGCCACCGCCACCCGCGCGGACCCGCTCACGCGTCCGCCGCCGCGGCAGTCCATCGCGATGGACGTACGTCCGAGTGCGCAGACCAACGCGCAGAACTTCGTGGGTACCCCGCTGGAGTCATCCTCCTCGCTCAAGTGGACGACCAGCAACGCGGCGCAGCCGGCTTCGATGCGCGGGGCCTCGGTCACCTTCGCGAGTGGCTCGGCTCGTCACAGCTCGCTGCTGCACAGCTCTCGCTACCAGGAGCCGTGCCAGCCAGTGCTGAGCCGCCCTGCGTCCCTTGCGACGTCAGAGCTCCTCTCCTCCAGCGCGACCTCGACGGGGTCCTTCTCACGCAAGAAGGAAGCCCTCCGCCCACCACCGCTCTTCACGGACAACGCGGCAGCCAGTGAAAAGGTCGTGGAGGACAAGAACACGAATCTGTCGATGCCGTCGCAGAACGCCATGGCCAACGACGGCGCGGCTCGTGGTGTTGCGAAGGGTCCCGTGCTGCAACCGGCCTCGCACCTCATTTCCACGGCCCCTGTTGCGGTGGCGGGGGCTGCGAACGGGGGCGGCAGCGGCGGCGGTGATGGTGTGCACTCGCGCAGCAACAGTGCCGCGCACACGCCGCGCCAAGGTAATTTGAGCGAAAGCGCAAAAAGCTCCGTCGGCTCCGGCAAGTATCGGTGGGACTGGCGGGGTGTTTCATGGAACTCGTAGAGGAATAGCATGTCGTATTTGAGAGGTTTTTGCGTTAAATTAGCCGATGTAGAAAGTTTGCGCTAGTGTGGGTATTTGCGCAGATGGATAGTTTTTCAATCTGCAGCTTTTCCTTCTTTCTCTTTTTCTCATCCACTAAAAGCTTTTGTCCCCTTAATTAGTGCTCACTTGCTTTTTCGACTTTCCGTTTCAGCTTTACACCCCGAAATGCTTTTTTCTCACTTAAATTCTTAAGTTGTACTATCGGTATCTGTTGTATACTTCATACATCGACATCACCACATCCCTCCCTCTTACATTTTTACTTTTCGTTAGATAACCAAAAAGCATTTCTCTTAATTATTATTTTTTATACTGCTTACTGGTGCTCCTTTTCTTCCTTTACGCCACTCAAAATCTTTTTTTTTCTCTCTTCCTTGTTTCTTTTCTTCCTTTCCAATGGTATAATATTTTTAACTTTATGTGATATGAGAGTTCCTATTTTGCTGCCACGGTAGCGACGCTTTCTGCAAGTAAACGTTAAGCGCGCTAGACCATTTTTTATCTTTTTGCTTGCTGCTTCTTAGTTTTAAGATTCGAGCCTCTTTTCTTTGGAATTATATACTTTCTTGCTTTTTCCCCTTTTTTTTTCATGATTCTGTGCGCTTTGATGACAACCAGTTGTTTGATCATTCCTCATTTTGTTTAGCTGACAACGCCGCACCCTGCCATCGACTTTCTTCATCTGATACTACTTTTTATCTAAAGTTCTTGCCATCTGCCACCTTTTTGTACATTACCGAAACCACAGCGCAGAATTGTGGTGCACTTTTCTCCGATGCTTAATTGCAGAGAGATAGGTAACTTCACTATCGTCCTCCGAGACCCTTATTGTTAGTTTAGGGACCTTCAACTCGAATATTTGCATTAGCTGGAAAGTAGAATGCCGCCCCATTAAAAAGACGTTGTTATGAATTCGTTTTTTTAATTGTTTTTCATCTTCCTCGAGCATTGTTTTTACATTTTACGCTTAACATTTATTCTTTGACCATTTCGAGCTGCTTAACACTGTTTTTTATCTGTTGTACATGTCTCCTGTTCTAAGCGTTGCAAGCTGTCCGATTAAGTTTTTTTTCTTTTTTTGTAAGCTATTAGCAAACTCAATCCGAATAAAAACAAAGAGCAACACTAGGCGGTTGCTTTTTTCTTACACCAAGGGTATTGAGACTTGGCATTTCAAAGGCATGCAAACGGGTAAGAATCAATGTTTATAAGAAATCTTCAGTCTGTGAGGTATGCGCATACAAACACACATACACGTCACTGAAAAAAAAAAAAAGTTGAGGCAATTATTGCAAGTAGCTACGTGATGCCAGACAAAAATGGGTTTAAGACGCTGCTGCCAAGCAAGTAACGTCGCAACTCCCTGTGGCATCACTTTTCTTTGGCTTTGTCTACAAGTGTCACCTACCTCAATTCTCTTTTTTTTTTCTTTTTTCGATATTACCAGTTTTACGTTGCGCAAATATACGCGCACACATAACAACGCACATAAACTCTTTACTTTCCACCCTCCCCAAAAGCTATATAAAAAAAAACTAAGCCGAAAGAAAACTGGTGTTTTGCCGAGATCAATGTCTTCTTCTGCTCCTTCGTCGTCCATTGCTTTGCCCGCCGTGTCACCCGCTGAAGAAGGCGCCGCCATTGCTGCTGGTTATGCACGCGGGCACACAACTGTTTATTACACAGACTGCAAGCGGTTGCCTGGAGTGCACCCCGCAAGCACAAATGCCGCTGAAGCGACTTCTCGGCCATCGTCCAGAGCACTAATGGAGCAGGGTAACTTCAGCTTCCTACCACATCCCGAGTATGCTGGGCATAGCGGGAAAATTGTGAACAAACCGTTATATCTGCATCACTTAGTCTCCTGAAGCGCAGAGAAACTGGCGTTAGCTGTATGGTGCGAAAGTGTATTGACTTGAATATGTACTTGCTTCAATAATGTATGCTCTTATTCGTTCGTTTTGAGCTTGACATTGAACAAACAGTCCCTTTTTAAGAAAAGGATTAATCGAAATCAAAAACAGAACTAAACACATACTGCTTT
>MDUD01006059.1:0-13766 GCA_002216565.1 Crithidia mellificae | reverse complement strand
GAAGGAGGAGAAGGTGGAGGAGGAGGAGGATGACGAGATGGGCTTTGGTCTGTTTGACTAAGTCGCTCCACGAACACTGTCACTTCGACACGTGCTTGCATGATGAACGCAGCTTTGAAGGACTGCCTAGATGTCAATGGCATTTTTTTGTCCTTCTTGTTGTCGCAACTTGTGTGTGCGTGAAGTCGAGCACAGCTACGCGCGTTTTCCGTCCCTTTGTATACGCATTTAGTCTACTTTTCGTTTTTCATTTATCACTTCAACCAAATTTGTAAGAAAGAAAAATGGTTGCTTTTCATTTGTACAGCAATACCTGGGTCCGACTGAATGTAATGCTGGAGGGAGCTATTGGAGCCAATGAGCTGCTTTCAAATTAGAAATCAGGTTACCTTGCTTTATCTCCACGGTGGCTCACAGTAGCGAATTGGGCATTTAAATAACGCTTTCCTCTTTATAGTCTGCGTATCTGGAAGTAACGCCGGCAACACTTCCACTGACCAAAGCTGCTTCGATCACATAATGAAAGCGATTCTGCATATTGATTTCTTCTGCAGAGTCAAACCTCCTTCACTATTTCCTTTCCCTATTTCGGCCAACGTTAATCTTTTTGTCAATTCAACTTTTGCCGACTGGCAAGTACACACACACACACACACACACACACTTATACACACACAAAAAGCTTTTTTGTGTGTGCGCAATAATTGCGAACACCTGCTTAAACAATAATACACCTACCACTTCTTTGCTCGCTGCGTTAATTTTTTCCAGCCGCTGCTCATTTATTTTCCTCTTTTCCCCCGCAATCCGTTAGCTTTGACTACAATCGAAAGAAAGTTCTTATCTGTCTTTATCGCCCGCTAGTCCGCTGTTTTCAAAGCTGCAGTTGTGTTGTGAAGCAACGCTTTTACTTCTCAGCACATAGTGCTGCACTGACAACACGGATCCACTTACAACCACTTACAAGAGAAAAGAAAGGTATGTCTGCCCTTCCATCTACTGCCACTGCCACGGTGACGGGTGCAGCAGCACCGCCAGCCTCGTCGACGGACGTGGCACTGCCGTCGACCATCCCGTGTGGGGAGGACTCACGTCGCATCCTTGTGCTCTACGTTGGCGGCACCATCGGCATGATGAAAAACGCCGAGGGGGCGCTGGAGTGCGTGGCGGGCTACCTCACCCAGCAGATGCACGAGATGCGCGAGCTGCGCGAGAGTGCGGAAATCGCGCCGTTTGACATCATCGAGTATGAGGGCCTGCTGGACAGCAGTGACATGAACGCCGCGGACTACTGTCGCATTGCCACAGACGTGCAGACGCACTACGACGAGTACGATGGCTTCTTGATTGCCCACGGCACCGACACAATGCACTACACCGCCAGCGCACTCTCCTTCATGCTGCACAACCTCGACAAACCAGTCATCGTCACCGGGGCGATGGTGCCGCTTGCGGAGCCGTACAACGATGCGCGGCGCAACGTGGTGATCAGCATGATGATCGCCTCCGATCCGAAGATTTGCGAGGTTTGTGTCTTCTTCAACGACAGCCTTTTCCGTGGTAACCGCTGTAGCAAGGTCTATCACACCTACGGCGCCTTCAGCTCTGCGAACTACCCGCCACTCGGTGTGATGGAGGCGACGCACTTCGTGCTGAAGGAGGAGTACCTGCTGCCACAGCCAAAAGGTTCGATGCAGGTGTTGTCCGACCTGCGCGGCCGCGTTGGGTGCTACCCGCTTGACCCGGACGCCGACGTGGACACCATCGTCGCTCTCCTTGAGCACAAGCGATCCGTCGTGAAGGCCGGGGAGGAGGAGGACAGTGCTCAAGCGCCCCTGCTTGATGCAATTGTGCTCACGCTGAACGGCGTGGGCAGCGTCACCGGCACCGTGGCTCGGCAGCTGCGCCGCATCGTCGCCACAGCGCAGAAGTACGGCACGGTGGTGTGTGCGGTGACGCGGGAGATCAGCGGGACGCTGAACGCGCTGGAGGTGCAGCGGCTGCGGGCGATCTCGCCGAACATTGTCTACCTGAATGACATGTGCATCTCCGCAGCGGAGGTGAAACTGATGTACCTGTTCGGGAAAGGTTTGGCACCGCCACAAGTGGCCGCGGTGATGCCGCAGAACTTACGCGGCGAGATTACACCGCTGCTGATGGGTATGGGCAAGCTCTAATACAACCGATGGATGCGAAACTCCGAGAAAGGGCAACCAGAATTGTTTGTTTGTCTCTTGATTGTAAAACTGCTTTTATACATGCAGGTGCTTTTTATTGTTTTTATCTTTCCCTTTCTTTTGTAATGGTCATTAGGGATAAGTTTTATCTGCAGAACTTTGCTTTTTATTGTGCGCTGAATGTATGGCAAACGTCACTAATAATTCTAGGAAAAAGAAAGAAATTGAGACTGTTGAAAATTTAAAGGCTAAAACTGCACACTGCTGTGCTACAGGGCAATTAACAATTTGCGTTTTTTAAGTCTACAAATGAGTTGTGGGGGAAAGCTTTTTCACCTCAGAAGTTTCTGCGCGTAGCTATGGCGTTCATATGTTTGCGATCCCTACACACCGTAGATTTCTGCAGCTTTGTAGTCTTTCTAAGTAGCATGCTCCTTAATTTTCTTCTCTGACAACCCGTACGTTATCCATCTCAATTGGTGTCATTTTCTGTATATCTAATTATATTTTTTCTCCCTCAGCATGGGTTGAAAGCTGCGGGTTCAATACACACACACGCACACACATTGACCATTGATAGGCTCCTTTAAAACATCGTGCGAGTAACTTTCCTTTCTCAGCTCTGAATCGTGAATTTTTTTTTTCTAGTTTCGTTGTACTTATACCTTATTTTCTATTTTCTGTTTCCACTTTATCAGCTGTCAATATTGCTCTAGTTCTTTTTCTTATATATATATATATTACGTATAAAACCTTCGCAATTCGAACTTCAGATAACGTTGTTTTCTTTCTCCAAGACAACACGTGCTTTTGTTTTTTTGGCTCATAACAAACTCAATCTGCAGCAGAGTTTTTCGAAAGGCTGGAAACTACCAAGCACCTTGTCTTTTAGATCGATTATCTTCTTCACCATCTAGAAATTAAGAAAAGAGGAAACCCTAAAAAACAGAACAAGCACACTGTCATCAAGCACTACATAACTATATACAAATTTTGACACACGCGCACGATGAACCAGTTTAAGTCACTCTTCCTGCCTCTCGCAGAGGAAGAGGAGGCCGTTTTTGCGAGCGTCTTTCCTTTAATCCTTAACATGCCCTCCGCCATCGAAGGCGGCGCCGCCGCGGCTGCCGGGGAGCACACGGGACGACCCGCCGTCACCCGTAGCGGCACCAACGTGAACACTCTGAGTGGTGGTNNNNGTGGTGGTGCGCACGCCCTCACCCCTGCCTCCTCCGCCGCCGCCTCCCTCGCCCTTTACTCCCCTGCTGAGGGGGCGGCTGGTAACTTTGTGGAGGGCGGCTTTGGCCCTGCCAGCGCCTCGGGCAGTCCGCGGGAGTCGGCGCAGGAGGCGCAGGCGCGTCGTGGGGCCCCGCCGCGGTCGCTTATCTTCGCCGTCGGCAGCGCGCGTGCGGAGGCGCTGCTGGTCGTTCTGCGCTCTCTGCACGTCGTCGTCTTTGGTCTTGACCGCCCCCACGCCCCGCCCTACGAACTCTACCGCCTCCGCCCCCTGCCGACCACGCAGCAGCTTCAGGTGGCACGAGAGATGTCCGCGCACAAGTCGAATTCCCACCACCACCACCACCACCACCAAGGGTCCGGCGGCAGTGGTCGCCGCGGTGGTGGCGGTGAGGCGTCAGTGTCGATGGCATCTTCGACGTGCGCCAGCCTTATCCCGCTGCCCATCTCGTACTGCTGCCGCATCGTTGTGGCTGCGGAGGGCCGTGGAGTCAACAGCTACAACGGCAGGGCGGGGCGGGAGGAGGTGGCGGCGGTGGCCGCGTCAAGTAGCCGCGCTGGCGCCTTCGCAGGCGTGATGGATCGCGAGGAGGAAGAGGAGGAAATTTACCTGCGTGGGTTGGTGGGGAGCAGCGATGGACGAGTGAGCCTCTTCTCCGATGTGGCCTACACCCTGAGCTTCGCCGCCCACGAGACCGCCGTGGCGCAGGTCGACGCCGTGCTGCTGCCACCCAGCTCCCTCAACACGGTGGGCAGCCGCTACACAGACGGCACCGCAGCCGGCAGCAGCAGCAGTCGGCCAGGGTCGCCGACCTCGTGGGCACGGCAGTGCAGTACCTCCGCTGCCGGGCCCTCGCCGTCCTCACCCACCAATGCACGACAACCGCCGCAACAGCCGCAGCCACAGCCGCGGCAGGACCCTCTGCAGTGTGCGATGGAGCGTCTGGGCATCGTCACAAGCGGCATGGACGGCGTCATTCTTCTTTGGCGTCGCTTGGATGGGGCGATGTCGCCGGTGCTGCTGCTGCGCCCCACGAGCTTTGCACGGCGGGTGCCGTACGCCGTCCTTTACCCGTCCGCCCTCTCGGCGCTGCTGTCCGCCTCGGCCCCGCCATCGCGCCGCGCTGCCGCCATCGACGCCGAGCTGTGCTGCCCGCCCTCGTGTCTTCTCCACGCCACCTCGCAGCACGCCCACGGCCTCCGCGTGCGCCAATTCGCGCCATCGTGCCCGGCAGCGGTGCAGACGTCGACCGGGCGGTGGGTGGGGGGTGGCAGTGGAGGCAGCCCGCACTCCAACAGCGAACATTACAGTATGCGTGGCAGCGGTGCGGCGGCGGCGGCGGCGGGGGGCGTCGTCGAGGCGGCCGAGCGTGCGGCGCCGACGTGGTTAAGTCTGCCGATGCCGGGCTCGTGGACGGCTGCGGTCACCGCCATGGCGGCGCACCACAACATCAGCCTCATCGCACGCGAAGCCACACTCTTCTCCGTCGTCCACCTCGACTCGCGCGCGGCGACGCGGATTTGGAAGGCGGAGAGCTCCATCACGCAGCTCGTGCTGCAGGACACGCTGGCGCTGGCGGTTTGTGCAAAGTCCGGCGCGGTGCACGTCCTCACGATACACCCGGTCACGGGTCAAGGCGTCCACCAACGCGTGTTCTACTCGTACAAGAGCCGACCGATTCACCACGTCAGCCTACACGAGTCATCTCTGCTGATGACCATCGTCGATGTCTGCGGCTCCACGGAACTCGTGCAGCTGCCCAGTGATGTTCTACTGCACCAACACGCACACCCGTTGCACGGCGGCTATACGCTGGGCAGCGCGGAGTGTCTGAACCTGCTCGCTTCGATGGCCGCACTGCGGGCGAAGGTCAGCATTGAGGATGTGAAGGGAGCGGGTGTGCGTCCTAACGCACCGAGCGGCGCCACGTCCATGTACGAGGCGAACGCCGCGCTGGATCAGCTGAATGAGCGACTTTTGCTGGCCCGCCTGGCCGTGCCGGAGGAGTGCGACCGCTACATGGCGGCAAATCAGCACGTGTTCTGACGCAAACAGCACCGCAGAAAATGCGGCTGTTTCTTTCACTTTGTATTATTTTCTCTTTTTGTGTGTCTCGCTGATTCTCTGAAGTTAAATGCATTACGCTGATAAACTATACAAGTTCTGAAACTTTCTTTGCTTCATGCAAGTGATTACACCAAAAAAGTGGAGGTTTGCCTGCAATTGTGAACCCATTTTCTTTTCTCTTTTTGATGCCCTCAATCCTTCTTTTTTTTTATTTTACAAATCGTTTCCTTTTTTTTTCTCACCGCTCGTTGCGTTTAAACCTCTTTTTTCTCCCCGTTGTTTCACTATCCGCCCGTAATCGTGTAGATGCCCCTTGGCCCAACTCTATGGTTTTTTTTTTCTCTGGTGTAGTTTGCCGTTCCGCTACAATGTTTTGTCTTTTCGTCACACGAAAGCTTGAATTGAAAACAAAGATGGTGGTTTATATATTACACTAAAAGAAAAAATAAGACGCAGAGCTTTAAAGATTTGCGCAGCAACACATGTATATATGTGGTGCGCGTCTCGCCGCTGTTGCGCTCTGGTTGTCAACCGAGATTAACTGACTTGCATGAAGCTTTTGATGTAATTTGCTGATGAGAACTACGCTTTAAATAGCGTAAGATTTTTCGCTCGCCTTCTCTGCCTTTCTTCTCGGGAATATTCTTTGGAATGTTTAACCTTTTAACTATCCCTCATTTATCTCTCCTGTCTCAATCTACCAATGTATTTTCTGTTACTTGTTTCCCGCCTGATGTCTTGATGAAGTGAGAAAGCGTAGAGTTTGGTCCGCTTGACTCAGAGCCGAAACGGTAATTTCTTGTTTTTTCTGCCGACACACAATTTCACTTTGTCAGCGACTCGGTAATTCCTGTTTTTATTTCATTTCTTTCTTTTTTTTTAGAATAAAACTCTTTCTGCTCTCTCCTCAGCATGCTTCGACGGAGTCTGTGTGCGTTGGCGGTCGGCATCCCGCGCAGCGCGTGGGATCCAGCGCATCACAACGAGAACTGGGTGGATAGCTACAGCACTGACATCGCGGACCGGCGGCACTGGCCGGCGAAGAAATGGTCCATCGGCCTGGAGCCCCGCACCCCGCGCGAGTGGCTGCGCTTCTCGCACCGCAACCTCGCCTACGCGTACAACGGCGCACTGCGGGCCTGCACGACATTTCCAGAGATGCTGCTGTACTACAAGGAGATGAAGCAGCGCGGGGTGAAGGTGGACGTGGATACGCTGAACGTCCTGCTCTCGCGCGCTGCCCGCTACGAGCACATCCAGATCGATGATGTTTTTCTCCTCTTTGATGAGCTGACGGCGCTGGGGGCGCGGCCGGACATCGCGTCCGTGGAGACGCTGCACACGGTGCTGGAGCACGCCGCGCAGCAGCCCCCGGAGTGGCGTGAGGCGCGCCGCCGGCAGCTCGTGGAGCTGTACCAGTACCTCGCCCTGGAGGAGATCGAGCGCCTGGCGCCGCACCACGCAGACTCTCTTCTCGCTGCCCAGCTGGCCCGGCTGCGCGGCAACTTGAAGCAACTACACGCCAGCCTCAGCCCCTCCGTTTACCGCCGCTACTTCGCCGTGGTGGACGGCGGGGAGACGCTCATTCAGGAGGTGCACAACTTCTTGTGGGAGTACGTCAGTGCCGACCACGCCGCCCTCGACGTGCCGTCCCTGCGGCTGCGCATCCCTTTTGTGGCCTCGGTCATGCGACGCCCTGCCGCGACGGCAGACCCGGCCACGGTGAAGTTCACCGACTTCGAGGATGCAGACGTGTGCAGCGTGCTGCTGGCCGCAGTGGAGCGGTGTGTCGACGGCGACTTCCACGACCGCCGGCCCGTCTCGGAGCGGCGCATGTACCTGGCGCTGCTCACCATGCTCACCTCCAGCGGCGTCCTCTACTCCGCAGATCTCATGGCGCAGCTGATGGACGTGGTGAAGTACTCGCGTGATGAGCGGGGGCGCGACCGGGATGCGCAGCGGCTGCTGCGGTACGCCCTGCGCGGCTCCTCGGCCGCCAACGACGGCGCCTACCGCGAGCTCTGGCGGGCGGTGGCGCCGCCGGTGGATGCGCGGGTGGTGGGGCGTTACCTGGCGAGCCGGGATCCGTGGTCCCCGCTGCACATCTGCTACGACCGCAGCTTCCAGTTCCGCGCCTTTCCGGTGCTGCAGCTGAGCGCGAAGTCGAGTGTGGCGGCGACGGCAAATTCTTCGGAAGCGCGTCCGGCGGAGGGGCAGTCGGCGGTGCCGGAGGACGGTGCGGAGGGCGTGAGTGCGGATCTGATGCCGAGCTCCGTGCCGGAGCCCCTCGACCCGTCCACCACCTCCGCCCAAAGCGACAGCGGCAACGCTGCCGGCTCGACTGCGTCGGCGAGCGCCGTCACGCCTCGCACAGCGGAGTCGCTCCAGCAGCGCTGGGCGGACGTGCAGCGGCTGATTGAGGTGACGGGGGTGCTAAAACGACTGCAGCGCCGCTCCCCTGACGGGGCAGCCGTAACGCAGGCCGAGGCGCAAAACGCGATGGAGGTGTTCACCGGCTGCGCGGTTTTCCTGCGCAGCATCGCAACGGGTGAGCGCTACGGCTCACTGGCGGAGGCGATGGCGCTGCAGGCGGTTGGAGAAGGGACGAGCCACGCGGCCACGGCGGCGGCGGCGGCGGCGGGTGGTGGTGGTGGTGGTAGTAGTGCGAGGGGTCACGGTGGTGTGTCCGTCTCTGCCGGACTTTACGCCGTAGACCTTGACTTCGATGTCTGGCACCGGCTGCTGCAGTGTGTACAGCAGCTGCGGCAGGACATGGAGCACTTTATGGCGCAGCAGACGGAGCTGCACGGGTGGACGGTAGAGCCGGAGTTTGAGTGCTGGGAGGCGATGCTGGTGGTGCTGCGCTGCGTGCTGGACTTCTGTGTGGTGCACACCCAGCAGTACGGTCGGGCGGCTGGCGGTGGCATGGCAGAGGCACTCTTCCAGGAGTCGGCGCAGCTGCGCGCGGACTTGGTGGAGGAGAGCCGTACGCGGTTTAACGGCCGCATGCGCATTCTGTGGCTTCAGGAAGTTTAAATCGGAGCTTCTCAACTTCTTTGCGTTCACAAACTTTTTTCTTCTTCTCTGTTCCTCTTGCGCTGTGCTTTGATGATGATTTGAGCTGTGTCTTGTTTTTTTGCGTGCGGTGTGGGAGGAGTCGGCGCAGAGTCGCACCTGGCCTCGTCGCTCTTGTTGTGAGCTGCGGTGCAGATTTGACCCCTCTTCTTTTGCGTGTTGTACATAAAGCTGCCTGCAACATTCTTTTTTTTTCTTCCTCTTTGAAAGAATGGTCACACACAATAAATGAAAAAAAAAAAGGGTAAGAGACATCGAAGCTTGGAAGTTGATGTCCAAAAGAGCTGAATGAGAGTGGCTTCGTCGCACCCAGGATACACACACACATGCGTTCGACAGCTGCACTGTCGTAGCAGCTATGCAGGCAATAATATAGTGTATATTTGGATGAATTGTTGTCTTGTTAAGCTGGACCAACGCTTTTGTTCTCTGATATGGTCTTTTTATTAGCTGTTGTCAATGTGTGTGTGCACGTGTGGCACAGAATGCAAATCGAACAAGCTTCTTCTTCTTTTTCATTAAGACCAAGTTTCATCAATGTGTTTGAGCAGGCGTTTTTGCAACTCGCTGCCAAAGTCACAAACTGATTTGCTTTCACCAGCGCAGTGCCGCGGTGCACCGACGACTCTCTTTCCTATTTATAATTTCGCTTTTAACCCTCTCTCTGTTGTCCTTCCCTTTCGCCCCTGTTCCGCTTTCGACGGCATGGGTTCATCATATTTCTTTTGTTGTTGTTGTTGCGCATGTAGTTTATCATTCATTTTCCTGCCTTAAGCGCTGGCGCACACACCCTTGACTAGACTCTTGGTTGCCTCATGAGCGCTGCTCCTGGTACCCACGCGCGTGCCCCCGCCGCGGCAGCCCCGCCTGGTGGCATGCCCTCTCTCTTCGGCGCTGGCGGACCGGACATGTCGCAGCTCATGCAATACCTCCCGACGATCCTGAAAGTAGCGAGTCAAATTCCTGGCGTCCTCGTGGGCTTCCTGGTCACGATGATCTACATGCTGGGCTTTGTGGGCCGTAAAGGCTTTACGGAGACGGTTTCACCCGTGGCCGGATTTCACATCTTTGTCTTCTTTCTGCTGCGGGAGCTTATCGAGCCGTGGCAGCAGGGCCGCGCGCGTGCGCAGGCGGCACAGATGAAGGAGGCAAAGCGCCGCTCGTTTAACAAGGATATCGCGATGCAGTACCGCGAAACGCTCGATTAAGGTTTGAGTGTGCGGAGAAGTGAAGTGAAGTGAAATGAAAAAGAAATGGGGAGAGGATTGAGGATTAAATCACAGATTGCGAACAATCTTCTTCTGTTCGTGTCTTTGTTTACTGTGAAGGGGTGTGACTGAGAGCAGCCGTGCTTCCAGTGTCAACGATATCTTTTGCGCTTATTTGACCGCTCAACCAGTGTTGCTTTAGGGTGACAAGAATAATGTTATCTGCTGCCCAATTTTTAATTTCATACTTGTTGCTGGCTTACATAGTCTCAGCTCTTTTTACTGATGCTCATAGTGTCAGCGGCTGCGTGCTAGAGCGAAGTTGCTGCTCTTCAACAGCAAGTCTCGGACCCGTGTTCGTTGTGTTGTTGTTGTTGTTGGTTGGTTATTGCTTCTCCTTATCCTTGTCCTAATCACCTCTTTTGGGGGCCTATTTGCTAGTAAACCTGTTTTCTCTTTGTTTATATTTGGTACGACTTCGTTGTGACATTGTTGCTTCAAATATCACCTATCAAGACAAAAAAACAAAACAAGGCATGCGTTGACTACAATTTTTGTGCGGTGAGAGACTCAGAGTTCAGATGAACTTAAATTGAGAAGTCTTGCATGTACGCATAGGTTATGGGAAAAAAATGCACGAATAACACCGTATGCGTGATACCCTCTCTCACTCACTCACTCTTCCTTTTATTACACCTTTTCTATTCTCTTTCGTGCGCTACAGCTTGCATCAATCTGGTTAACCCCTCAGCGTGGCCGTACATACACTCTAAAACGCGTCCAAACAAATTTCAATAGCAGCTTACTATTACCTATAAAGCCGATAGCGTCCAACTAAGTGCGGCGATTCCTTGTTTTTTTTTTTCTTTCAGAAATAACGTTCTTTTTTTCGGCATGAACGTATACACCTCTGATGGGCTGCTTGTGGAGCAGACCGCCAGTCCTGATGCCACGCCGCTCGCCGTTGAGCACGGTCGGCAGCTTATCTCCATCTACCGGCTGTTCCTTCAGCTTCACCACGCCAGCAGTGGGGCGATGGGGATTAAAGACATGCTGAAACCTGACGCAGGCGACACAACAGGCAACACCAACAACAGTAACAACAACATCAACAGCATGAACAGCAACACCGCTGCAGACAAGGCGACGGACCGCCGCGCCGGCAACAACCGCATCGGCGGGGTGAACAACAGCAACGCGCTGAATGGCGGGGGAAACTGGGGCTCCATGCCCGCGATGCCAGAAGCGGTGTCCGCCTACTCCAGCAGCATCGCCGCCATCTCTGCCGGCACCCCGTACCCCATCTTCTTGCTGTCCTCCAACGCCATTCCGGAAACGCACCGCCTTCGCGGGTTTCCCTCTGGTCGCCCCGTGGTGCTCCCAGGGGTGACGACGAAGAACAACAACCGCAGCTGCAACGGGTGCGAAGAAATTCCGCTGCGGTGGAGCTTGCTGTCGAAGCAGAGCCCCACACCGACCGGAGGCGTGTCGGAGAGCGCCGAGGGCAACACCCAGCGCGGTGGCATGGGTGGTGGTGGTGGCGCGCACAGCAATGGTGGGCAGAGCGCAGAGCTGAGTGACACGGCGTCGCTCAACGCAGGGAGCGGCGGGGCCGCCATGCACGGCTCTGGGGTTGACGCTGCACAAGGGCTGGCAGGGAGGAGTGGACTGGAGGCTGCCACGCGGCCCTCGGCGAATGCGGTGGTGGCAGCCCACGGGGCCACTGCCACGGAGCATTCGACCAACATGTCCACCGCCGTGACGACTGCGGCTGCTGCTGCTGCTGCTGCAGCGTCCACGACGTCTGCGGCTGCGGCGGCTGTGTCGGCTCTACCGCCTGTGTCGCGTGTGTTTGCGTCTGGTTGGTGTGCAGCCGAGCTGCAGGTGCACACGACGCACCGTGTGCTGATCTGCACGGCGACGGAGCTAGCGCTGGATGCGGGGGATGTTGTAGAGGACGGCAATGCTCCGTTGGTGTTCTGCTGCGCAGTGCAATCTCACACCCTGTAAAACAGTTTTTTTTTCTTTTTTTCTCTTTTTTTTTTCTCCTGTTGGTTAAGTATTGGTTACCTTCCGGCAAAAGCATCTTTTACTGGATTTGTCAAACAATAAAGTCCTAAACTGTCCTTTATATAAATTGCTACTGCTTTTTTTTTTCTTGTTTCTTTTACATGCTTGTGACGATGCCGCCAGTCGTATTCTTTGGTAGGGTCCTGATGGTGTTTTGCTTCTTGCCAATTTCTGAAATTCGTCTGTTTTAAAGACGATACAATTAAAGAAATCTACGTACAACGAACAGAAAAGGTGTTTCTTTAACGGCGCAACTCGGCGTCTTACCTTTTTTTTATATATTAAAAATAGGTGTTAGTGATTGAGTATCCATCAGCTTCCATTCCGGCAGGCTTGAATTTCCTGCACGAAGCAAATCGTTTCAACAGCAAAGCAGATAAGTTACGAATGTGTTAAAATAACATACTGTGCAGTGTTGAGCAGCACCGTTTTTTGTTTATCTAGCGTAGCTGACATGAGATTTGAGATCCGCACCTGATGCTGCAGATTCTTCTTCATTAAAGTGCACTCAAATGCACGCTTTTTGTTCTGTCTGCGTCTTATCTAAAAACCCTTTTCTTCACCCCTCTCGATGTTTGGTTTCTTTTTTTCAATGGACTCCACACTGCATCAAAAATTATAGCACGTCACACAAGGAAGACAAAAGATTTTTTTTTTTCCAGGAAGAGAAGTAAGAAAAGCTGCCACGCATTTCACTTGTATTGGTTGCCAACAGAGGAAAGCAAAACTTGAAGTCGAAAACTTCAGTTTGACGCATTTTCCTCTTCTTTTCGCTGGTGATTGTATTCGAATCTCCATATAAAGGAATCAACCGAAAAAGAAAAAAAAAAAGCATCTTGTCTCTGTGTGTGTCTTACTCAAACATTCAATTATCCCCGCTTTGCAGTTTCCCGTGAGACGCAAACAAAGCTCATTTCTCAGCCAAAAAAGCCAAAAAAGATAAAAACGGAAAAATTTATTGAAAGTTGAGTAATAAGACCTTTTTCTGTAGCTGTCCTTCTTGGCTTCTTCTTTTTTTCCCCTCCCCCTGTTATCGCTTGCAAGATTTCTAGTTGAGCGAGGTAACAACGAGGCAACAAAAAGCAGAAGCATCGAAGGATTTTACTGGAGAAAAAGAAAAGCGTAGTCAAAAGCAAAAGAGTGCGGATCTTGTCGTGAAAGCAAACAGAGAGAACAGTGAAAGAGAGTTTGTTTTACCAGCAATCTTTCTACTCATTTTTTCTCCTCTCTACTCTTGTGTTCCGTCCTTAACTCTCTTGTTCTCAAAGCTCGCTTTTTTAATTGCTAGCCAGACTGGAGCTGCTGCATTGCCCTTCCTTCGCTTTATTTAACTCCTATTTACATCTGAAATAGGAGGCCGCCTGCTCCTTAACCTTTGTTTTTGTTCTGTTCGTTGTGTTTTTATTCGCGTGTTGAATTGCCTTCCCTTTTTGAAATTTTTCAGAAACGCGTCAAAACTGTTGAGGACAGGTGAAGTGGAGAAGCTCTGCGCGCAACTGAGCTACCGCAACGAAGGTACTACCGAAAAACATTTCAGCCGATTTAACAGTTTCTTTTCAATTATTCTCCTGTTTTCTTTTTGCCGTCGCTGAGTATTCCTTTATTATTTCTCTTCCTTTGATTGTACCTAACGAAATACTCCAATTCCATTATTGATACCACTGTTTTTCTTTTGAGTTGTTAGTAGTGAACCTGTGTTTGGCTATTCCTGTTCTTGTTCCGCGGTTCTCTTTGTGTGTTTTTCCCTCTTCTTTCTTTCTTATTGCGTTGTCATTTTCGTTGTAGTCCTTGACCCTTTGCGACTGTTGATTGAGATCTTTTGATCCCTATTGTTTTTTCCTCTCTCTTTTCTTTCCCTTTTCTCAAGTGAGATTGTGTATTGGATTTCCGGCGAGTGTTTATGAACGGAAAGACAACTCACATTAGCAC
>MDUD01006049.1:0-26633 GCA_002216565.1 Crithidia mellificae | reverse complement strand
CAAAGCCATCATACCTCAGCAAAGAGAAACACAGCATGTCAATCTACGAAAGTTTTTTTCTTCTTTTTCTTCCCTTTCAGACGAAAGCGTTGCATTTGAACTCTGTTTCAGTAGTGGCTCGTCATAAAGAATAAGAAGCAGCCGCATGTTGTTTCCCCCCGTTGTGGTTGAATTGAAAGCAAGGTCAGAAACCAACATTTTCATCAAGCGGAGCAAACTGGATGCTCTCATCAAAGCCTTGTGCGTATTAAATGTCTCTACAGACGGCTCTCTGCGTCAACATACCCAAACGGGAAGCTTGTCATGACATGCACGTGCTTTGCAACTTTTGTTTGTTTATCTGTTGAGGTTACCTTTTAGTTCCAGCATTTTCCCTTGTTTGTGCTTGTGTTTCTTCGTCTGCGCTATTTAGTGTGTGTCGCCGCGCTTTTCGAAATGTCGTTCCTTTCTCTCTCTTGATTGCCTATCAATGCTTACATTTGCGAAGGGAGTATTCGTCCCGTAATAAAATCCTAACAACAACAAAAAAAGGCACGTGCCTGGCTAAAAAACTTCCCGAGTTGTTGACAAAGGAATTGAAACACTGCTTTTTCTCTCTTGTTTTAAATCTCCAGCATTTTTTTTTTTTTGCGGATCAGCTGGATATCGGGTCTGGTTTAAGGCGTGCGAGACTTAAAGGCTTCTAACTTACGGTTTGTATCGAAGCCATCATGCTCAAAAGCGCTCTGCTGCAGTGAGAGTCTTCACTTGGGCTTAAGGGGGCTTTCCGTAAAGAAAAAGAAGCAATGTAACGCTGATTTTTATTTGAAGCTCGAGACGCTGTGGCGTTCACAAGCGCGTGTGTGGACGCGCATGACCAATCAAATCTATGAAAATAACCTCTTTTCTTCTTCTTCTTTCCACCTCTCTTTGTCAACCATTTTTTTTTATACTTGGCCGTGCAATTTGTTTGTACTGGGTGGCATTGGTTATATATTCTATTTACTATCTGTGCTCGTAAATATGAATGCTATTTAGTTTCGGCTTGCGTCCTATTTTATTCGGACCAACACACACACACATACACACATACACGATTACATACGCACTTCACACAAGAGAACAACCAACTTTTATCAACCATGGAGGATTACTACGACGATCAGGAGTACGACGACTACGAGTACGACGACGCCGCGGACGATTGGGAGGCGGAGGCGGCGGAGGAGGAGCAGAAGGCGAAGGAGGAGGAGATTGCCCGTAAGGTGCGCGCGGAGAAGAAGCTCGCCACCCGTGCCCCCGTGAAGGAGGAGGAGGTGGAAGAGGAGGCGGTGCCCGAGGACGTCGAGCGCGCCATCACGGACATGCGCCAAATCGCCAACGACATCGGCTCCGGCAGTGCCCTCCTGGGCGGCGATGCGGAGGCGCTCATCGGGACCACCCCCATCACGACCGAGGCGGAGGTGGACCGCGTCGGGGAGATGATCGCGCAGCGCCTCGTCTCCTTCTCCGGTTCCGCAAGCTACGACAAGCTGATAGCCGACGTGCTCGAGCGTCTGACGAAGCAGATGACGACGTCCGCACTGCTGACGGAGGAGGCCGACCGGGTGCACCGCCTGCGTGAGGAGCTGAAGCGCGCGGCGAAGGCGAAGCCGAAGGTGGTGGAGAAGGCGCCGGTGCAGCAGGCCGGGCTCGACCTGGACAACTTCGAGGACAGGGGCGGTGCCCACGTCGCGGAGGAGAACGAGGACGAGACGGGGTGGTAAGCACGACGCGCACGCACGCGAGCTGCAGAGTTGTGTGTGGGGGGAGATGGAGGATGGGGGATGGGGGGACGCAATGCATTGTCCCACTTTAGCCATCCGTGTGTTTGTTCTGACGTGCTTTGCGACGGTCGTGAAGCGATTATTAGATCAACAACAACAACAACAACAAAAAAACATCAACACCCACAAAAATGTGCTACTCCCCTCGTGGCTCTTTGCGGCTGCAACTGTGGTTTGCAGGTCAGTGGAAAGGCGTTGAAGTCTGTGATTCTTTTTTCTCTTCTCTTTTGATGCGAGATGAGCGTTGGTGGATCAGAGTTGGTGTGGGCAACACTATGCTGGTGTGTGTCAAGCGAAGGTGCATGCCTTGCTGGGCAAAAACCAATTATTTGATCTAACAAAATACTCAAGGTTTTAATTAAAAAGTTCTGAAAAGAATTCAAAGCTAATGAAGGGACGAATTATATTTAGGCAGGCAGGCGGAAGAGATACTGATGCTTGGTGCCGCATCTGCATCTGCGTCTTTTGTTACTCATTTGGCAAAAAAGAGATGTGCGTGCAATGACACGGGGGCTGCTGATCTGCTTACGGAAGAAGCGACAAATTTTGCTCGTTAGTTTTTTTTGTGCCTCTGCAAGTTTCATTCGTTCGTTATCATTGATCAGTTGTACCTTGAAGGTTATGTGCAGCCTAGCGCATCTAAGTTGCCGAAGCGCTCAGAAGCAACAGAGCTGTCGACGCGCCACAAATCAAGGAAGTACTTTTCTACTTTCTAAAAAGAAAAAATTGGCTGCCGCACTTGCCTCTCATTTTTCCTTTCATACACCCCCCTCTTTTCTAGTTCCGCCACACCTATACACTGCAGAACACGCTGTCTAAGACACACACACACACGCACACACACACACATATATATTCAAGATTCTAGAGCACAAATGGACTCGCTGCAATTTCACACCGCCTTCGAGGCGATCAAAACACTCAACGCCAGCGAGGGCCCCGCACACAACATCTACACCCCAAAGTTCGAGGCACGGCGGCAGGCGGAGCAGCTACGTGACACCCTCCTCAACGTGTACCGCGACTCCGCCTCCACAAAGGCGCTCCAGCAGCTGTGCCGCTGCCTCGTCTTTCTCGGGACGACCATGATGGAGGTGGAGGAGGAGGAGGACGGCTACATCGTGGTGCGGCGCGGCTTTCGCGTGCTGCAGTGGTGCGCCTCCGGTGAGCTGCCGCTGAGTGACGCCGTGCGGGATGTGGCCGCGGTGCCGCAGGAGGACATCTTAAATAGCACGAGCCCCGCCCTCGTCACCGCCGCGACGGGCTACGCGGCTGCGGTGGAGTTTATGGCGGTGCACAACGCGATGGGGCTGTACCTGTCCAAGGTGGACTTGAGCCAGGCGAAGATCGTGCTGGATCGCGCAGAGGCGCTTTACACGGCGTGGGATGCGTGGTGGGCTGACCAGCCCGGTCACTGCACCATCGCCGATGTGCCGATTGCTTCGGATGGCACGTTGCGGGTGCAGGAGATGCCAGCAGATCGCGTGGAGGCGCTCCTGCTGCGCTACTACATGGACACCGCGTACACCTCCACCCTCTTCTTCATCGCGCAGCTGCACACTGCCCAGCACGACGCCACGGCCGCCTCGCAGTACTGCCACCGCACCATGTACTACCAGCTACAGAACCGACAGGAGTTTGACCCCAAGTCGTGGGCGAGCAACGCACTGCAGCTCAGCGGCTTCTACAGCAGCCACTTCGCGTATGAGAAGGCCTATCACTGCCTGCTGGCGGGGCAGGCGATCATGCCGGTCAGCGAGGAGCCGGCGGAGTCGCGCGGTCTCGTTGCGTGGGCTTTCGGCCGCTTCTACCTTCACCGCCTGCACCACTTCGCGGGTCTGCTGACGGGCGGCGAGCCCGCCAAGGACGACGTGGCGGAGCTGACGGCGACGTGGTTGAACTTTCCGAACATTCCAATGCCGCCCCCGCTGCCTCCTATCCGCACGTTCGACGACGCACGCGAGTGTTTCAAGGAGGGCATTAAGTCGCTGCAGGAGGCGCAGGAGTGCCGACCCTTTGAGACGAGCTGCACGGAGCACATTGACATTACGCGGGACATGGTGCAGCTGTACGCTGCCCTGCAGGTCTTCGAGACGAGTCGCGCACGTCGTATTGCCATGATGCAGCGCCAGGTCCACCTGCTGGAGCCTTTTCCCGACCAGCTTAACTTCAACGCGTACCCGGTGGTGGTGCGGCAGCTACTTTACGACCTTGGCGGGCTCTACGAAGACCAGATGCGGCTGCGCATCCAGCAGCGGAAGCAGCCGCTGCCGGATGACAAACCACTGAAAGACCGCCCTTTCAATGCGCTGGTGGCGAAGACGCTGGATTACTACGACTGCTTCATCGAGACGTGGCGGCACCCGTCGTCGCGCCAGATTCCGGAGGTGCTGGAGGAGGAGTCACGCCTGCCTTTCTTCCGTGCGCTGATGCGGCTGGCGCAGGTGCAGCTCAGCTACGCGCACAGCACACCGAAGGAGGAGTACGATGGAATCACGGTGGCGTGCAAGGCCTACGAGCGCGTGCTCAACTTCTACGAAAAGAACCCCCTCCCGGCTGATGTCAACGCGCAGGTGACAAAAGAGGTGGAGCTGGCGAGAGAGATGCTGAAGCTGCTGCCTGTGAAGCAGCGCGATTTGTGGATTGCCTTTCAGCGATCGCAGGCATAGAGGCTGGAGAAAAGCAGGAGAGAGCTGAAACAGTAATTGTCGACAGCTTCCAATTATTTCTCAACGTTGTTGTTAATAGAGGGAAAGATTTGATAGATCTACATTGTTCATAAATTTTTTTTCATTGTTTCAAGGCAAAGTAAATAAGTATAGATTACACACACATGACGACGGTGGACCTTTACTCTTGTAAAGTAATAGACAATGACTGAAGAGAAAAGAGTCTCTGCCACTGTGTCACTCTTGCTTGCCTCGGCTACACAACAAGTTTGCGTAAACAATTGTTGACTTTCTGATTGTACGTGTCCCTCATGCTGAGGGATAGCTCGGGTGTAAAATGAGTTTTTTCTTGCAGGACTACAAGTGTAGCTCTCTGAGTGTTGTCGATCTTTGAAACTATCCATCCTTCTGTTCTCTTTGTTTTCCCTCCTGCCTTTTTTACTTCGTTGCGTAAAAAAAAAATTGTTTCTCCTTGAGATTTTACCGTGTATCTTTCTGCGCAGCACGCAGAGACCAAAACTCTATTGCGCCACACATCACACATTGCGAGCTACACACATTGACATCGCAGACAGAGCATCTGGAGCGTTTTAGCAACGAAGTGCTGCAGGCCTTTTTCTCTTCTAAATTAGACGTAGAACATTTTCTTCTCTGGGCGATTCCGTATAAAATTATATAAGCTCTCGAAAGCTCCAGTGCCCACCTTTTCATTTGTCATTTCCCCACATTAAGTTTTCCTCTTTCCTGCTTTCTCTGTAGAAGTCGCATCCGATTGCAAAAATCCTCTGCAGACTTGTACACTCGCTTCTTTTACATAACTTTGACCCCTTTTTGTTTTGTTTTTTAATCTGTTTTGTGCTCTCTTTTTTTGTTCTTTCGACCTGATTGTTTTTTTTTCTTCCTTTTTTTTCTGAAGGAGAATTGTATCTTTGATTTGTGTCCAATTTTTGTCTTTATTGTCTTACATTAATCTACTCAATTCTCCTTGGATTTTCGTTCACTAGCAGCCATGCTGACCACGTCATCCGCCGCCCCTCCACCGCTCCCGTTGCAGGAGGACGAGGAGATGGTGGAGCAGACCCGCACGCCGTACCAGGAGGCCGAGCTGCGCGCTGCCGGCGCGATGAAAGAGATTCGCGAGTACATTACGCTGGTGGACAAACTCACCCCAAGTGACTCACCCGCTAAACGGCTGGAGCTGAACAACAACATTCGCAAGTCCGAAACGGAGCTGCGGTCCATCATGCTTGAGGCACGGCGGCTGGCAGTGATGGAGCGGCGTGTGGAGTCGTACGGCAAGCTGCAGCAGCAGAGCACGACGACGCAGCAGCTTATTCGTGCCCACTACGGCGCGCTCGTTGGGCTCGAGAGCGGCGCGAATCAATTTGCCTTGATGGAAGACGGCGGGGAGCCGACGGACGGGGAGGGTGGTGGCCGCGGTGCCGGCGTAAGTGGGACGCACTACGACATTGCGCAGGATCAGGAGTTTCAAGACTTCTTCATCGAGACACGGCAGAACGACGCGCAGATCGACGCCGCGCTGGATCGCATCGAGTTTGGTGTGCAGCGCGTCAACGACAACGCGCAGGGCATCCAGAGTGAGCTGCACGAGCAGCGGCATATGCTGAAGGAGACGGAGAAGCAGGCGGACAAGAATGAGGCGCAGCTGGGCGGAATGAACAAGCGACTGCTCAAGACGATTCAGAAGCTGGGCAAATCGCGGCTCATCACGTATGTGGTGCTGTGTGTAATCTTGATCGTTTTGATCATTGTGGTCATTTTCCTTGGTAAGTCTATTTAGCTTCTTTGCGCAACACACGTACACAAAAAGGGAGGTGGTAGAAAAAAAGTTGTGTACGCGCAAACTGTCTCTCCTCAGCCCAAACTGTGGGTTGGTGGGAGCCTTTTGCAATCGAGGAAGCCCAACGCAGGAGGCAATGCAGAGCATTCACCGCTCTACGCAAAACCTTTGTTTCTCCAATACATTTATAAACATACAAATACGCGTCTATGAGAACTGAAAAGCTACGACGCATTGTACATTATTAACATCATAAGAGAACACAATTAATCAAATGCTACCACAGTCGATCAATTTGTCAAACGAAAAGAAAAAAAGACAACTATCAAAGGCAGCTGTGCCCCTTGCATGCACTTGTGCAAAGCATTCCCCAAATAGGTTTTCTGTATGCTGTGAAAGCTATTGACTTGCAGTCGTGTATCGCAACGTTCTGCACGTTTGTGAACTCTAAATGAAGTGAAGCAGAAAATGTATCTTTTTCTTTCTTGCTGTGTTTGTGTCCTTAGACGTGTGCATTTCCGCGCATGCATGCTATACTAACTTTTCCTTGGTCCTCATCAGACTTACTTTCGCCTTTTCGTGTTAAAAATCATACACATTTATTCAACCCACAACAGAAAAGAAATCAGGATTGAGAAGATGTCGGAGGAGGCGTTCACCAAAGCGGCCGCGCTCTTTTCGACGGGCAAGTACCACGAGGCGGTTAGCGCCTACGCCGCCATCGAGTCTGCCGCCACCACCTCCGAAAGCGACCGAGCCCGTGCACTGAACAACATCAGTGCCTGCTACGCCGCGCTGAAAGACTACGACAGGTCGCTGGAGATGGCCCTTGAGGTCATTGCACTTGAACCCACCAACGCCAAGGCGCTGGGGCGGGCTGCCACCGCGCATGAGGGCCTCCAGCACTACGAGGAGGCAGCGGCGCTCTTCACGCGGGCCGCCGCCGCGGACGCAGTCAACACGACGTACGCTGCCGGAGCGCAGCGGTGTGCGGCGCTGGTGCACGCCCGCCGCGGCGTCGCCACGTCCGCGGCCAAAGACGCCTACTACTACACTAAGAGTGTGGAGAAGGGCACCGCGGCGATGAAGGAGTCCAGCTACCTCGAGGCGATTCGTCACTTTGGCAAGGCGATCGACCTCCTGCCGGACACGGCCACCGCACGCGAGAAGGCGACGCTGCTGTGCAACCGCAGCGCTGCACTTTTCCGTGCGGGGCGGATGGAGGAGAGCGCGGACGATGCGGCGGCAGCCGTGGAGGCTGATAGCGCCTACGCCCGTGCCTTCTTCCGCCTCGGAGCGGCGAAGGCGAAGTTGAAGAAAGTCGAGGCGGCCTACGACGCGCTGAGGCGGTGCGTGGAAGTGGATGCGTGTCACACAGAAGCAGCACAGCTGCTGGCGGAGGTGACGCCGGCGGCCCTCGAGGCCCGCAAGACGGCGGAGGAGCGCGCGCGCGATCACGCCAGCCGCGTTGCTGAGCTTGCGGCGAAGATGAATGAGGAGACGGCGGCGAAGGCGGCGGCGGCGGCGCCGCGCGTGTCGGCCGCGCGAGGATGCGGCTACTCCTACTGCAACTACTGCAATGAGACTGGTCACACGCGGGCGGAGTGCCCGATGCTGCGCCGCAAACGATCACGCCCTTTGTGAAGTCGAGGGTGTGAAAAAAAAAAAAAGGCTGGGGGAGGGTTGGCGGCGCAGTAAGTGTGGCAGAAGTACACGGATCAACGTTAGCTCTTGTTCTGGTGTCCCCGCTAAAGGAACTGGGAGAAAAAAAAATTTGTGTTTACTGCTTCTCTTACAACAACAAAAAACATTGTAATATACTCAAAGAATCAAATCACACAAGTATACAGCTAGCAAGCTGAAAGCTTCAACGGCTTTGGAAGTTGTGGCGCACTCGCAACGGCTTCGTGCATTCACTTTTCTGCATTGGTTGTGGCTTTCTAAATACTCTGTGGCTTATACCATGCGCGATGTCATCGCATTCTACAAATCTCTCTCCACGCCAACTTTTCTCTCTTCTTTTTTATCGTGGTGGCCATGACAAGCAACGTGCAATTGACCTAGTTGAACCCTACGTCGTACCTCGACGAGCACCATCACCTAGTTTATCAGTTTTTGTTCTGCCTACAAACTCTCGTTCTGTGTCTCAGATTGCAATGTCGACTCCCGCACCTGTGGAAGCGAAGGAGAACGCAGATGTGAAGACGTCGAAGGCCTCTCTTCCCCTTCCGTCTGCAGAGACCGAAGCCGGAGATGCTCAGCCGCAACATTCCACCACGGCAGAAACAACATCCACTTCTGCCACCACCACCACCACCACCACCACCGATGTACCGCAGTCCGACACCGCTAGCGGCGATGCCGCACAGAAGAGCAGCCAAGTGATGCGCTTTGCAGAGGACCTGCTAGCCCAACTAAAACCCTTTCTCTCCGAGCAGCACGTGGAGGTGGAAGCTCGTCTGTGCAACTTCAGTGCACCCCAGCTGTCCAGCGGTGCCTCTCCCGCTTCAACCCCACAGATCTTGCGCGGTCCGTACGGGCGGATTCAGGTTGGCGTGAGCGCCGACGACTTCAGTCGCATGCGCGGCTTCGTGGAGTCGACCAAGAAGCTCCCCACCCACCAGACACAAACGGAGGACGTGATCACGCGAGAGGGGCGGTACACCTACGCCATCGCTGAAGATGGCACGGAGAGCTTCGCCGGCGTCATGGAGAAGAAGCGGCTGTGCAACGTGGAGGTTTTTGTGCCGAACTGCCCGTACGACATTCGACTCTCCATCAGTACGGAGGTGCCGCGGGGGGCGACGGGGCAGGCGGCGCCGGCGGTGAAGCCGCACGGCTTTGTGCGTCAGAAGCGGCGCTGGACGGCGACGGAAGGGACGTTCGAGTACGCCTTTACCCGTGTCGGCGGTCCAGCAGAGAAGAAGGCCACGTATGAAGTGGAGTTGGAGGGCGTGCACGTGAATGCCGCAGCTGGGGTGACGGAGGAGTGGTTAGCAGAGCTGATGGACCGGCTGCTGGCCTTGGCGCACCTGGAGGGCAACACCGGACTGCCGAAGAACACCTACCCTGATCATCGAGGCGGAAAGCGTCCGCGGCGAAACGAGTGATCCAGAGGCTTTGAAGTGCGCCACGTAAAATAACAGCAGTGAAGCAGCATTTTTTTTCTTTATCGTTCCGAAGTTGTTAAAGACACATCAAGTAAGTTTGAGTTGTTCGCTATTTAAATGAGTGGCAATTAGTTACGCCGTATTTCTTTTCTTTTTAATAATAATAGCGATGGTTCTGTTCAATTACAGAACTCTCGGGTTAAACGCAACGCTAAATGTAACAAATTGAAGAATCGAAGTGGAGATTAGATTAAGTCAATATCATGTTTTGCAGCGATTGACAGAATTGGAATGCCTTTAGGTAAAAAAAAAACGTTTACCCACTTTTTTTCATGAGACCGTATAACTGAGGTGCGAAATAAGAAATATTAAACTTGAAAACAATAATCAGGCCTTTGTGGCATTGTCTTTTTTGGAAGCACAAGCGGGATGTTTTCTGCTTTACTCTCTTTCTCTTCGCCCTCCCTCTTCTTGACAAATTCTCTGATCTTGATTTCTTCCCCATGCACACGCAGCTCTCTATCGAAAACAGAGCCTTTGTTGGGTTGTTTTCCATCTCGACTTCTTCACACACACACACGTACACACGCAAGCACTCAGGCACTTCCCCTTCCATTTTTTCTCTTCACAATGATGCGCAAGACGTCCATCTTCGCCATGGCGGCAACCCGCGTGGCGCTTGTAGGCAACGGTCCGACCTTCCAGACCGGTGGTGACAACAACAACACCTCTGACATCCAGAACGCCTACCCGCTCAACGAGCGCGGTATCCGCTCGTCCTCGCCCTTCCCGGAGCCGAACACCGCCATCTACGACACCTACATGCCGTGGACCTACTTCCAGCCGATGGACGTGAACGTGGAGAAGATGCCGGCACCGGAGGCGAAGTACTACCAGCACCACACGAAGAAGCCGTGGGACGTGTCGACGACCGACCTGATGGAGATCCAGTCGCGCAAGAAGTACCTGCAGGGTGTGGGCTACCTCTTCCTGGTCGTCTACCTGTACACGCTGCTGCCGAAGGAGAAGTCGTTCTCGGGCAAGGTCGGCTCCGATGGCTTCTGGGTGATGCTGCCGAAGAACCAGCCGGAGAAGTTTTAAGGTGCGCTGATGGCCTGACATAAACAAGCAAGCAAGCAAGCAACAAAAACGATCGGCCTGTCATTGGTGGACTGGTATCATCTTTTTAAAGAAAGAAAGGATGATGGGTGCAGATGGATGAAGAGCCAGTCCACGCAGTGCAGTCGGCGTTAGGGAGCAGAAGGGGATGTGAGTGGGGTGGTAAAGCAACGCGGCAAGACAAGAACGAATCTACTAATCTATGCCACAAAAGGATTTCGAGCAGTCTGAGTGTATTTATTTCTTGTAGCTTTTGTCCTTTTTTCTTAAAGCTCGCAGTTTGCGGCGTTCTTTACCACACACCTCTCCTTTTTCTGCATTTGTGTCTCTTTTTTTTCTTAGCTAGTAGGAAGATACCTAAGTATCTGCGTATATTAATTCAAAGCAAGACAGCAGCAATACCAAAATTAGAGATGAGGTTCGTTGAGGCACTTCTTGTTGGCGCCAGGGCGATGGCGGAGAGGGTGACTTCAAATCGCAAACTCTGACTCGCCGACACCTATGCCGAGGGCTCAATGTCTGTGGCACAGTTTCAGATTCGCTTTGACAGAGCAAAAATGCCCGTCTTGGCGCAATGTTTTTGGCAAGCTACGGGTTGCAGACTTTCTCTTCTCACGCGTTGAGAAGTAAGAAGAAAAAAAAAAACAGACCGTGTTGCAAGCACACTTCTTAGCAGGATTTTTCTTGCTGCCAGTGATTAATGAGCATTGTTTTTAAGATTTAATATGGTGTAAACCTTTTGCTTGTGCGCCGTTGCTTCGAAGCAACTAATCAACTGTATTCTTTGTCGGTCTCACTTCCTCTTTCCATCACTTTGCGTACGCAACGTAACCTGCTGTTTTTGTTGATCTTTTGCCTTTTTTGTGTGTTGTCTACAGTTACACAAGAGTGCTTTCGCTCAGAAAAGCATTACATCTTTTTTTTTTAGGTTTTGACGCACACTGCCAGTCGTCGATCTATCACCCCTTCTTCCGAATCGCATTGAAGTATTTAAGCAGTGTCCAGATTTGCATACGTTTCGGTATAACAAACACCCTCCGCGCTCATACACGGCGTTGCATTCTTCTCTCCTCTCTACATCCGTTTCGTAACCTTTTTTTTTTCTCTCTCCCCTCGTAAAGCATTTTTGCTTTCCCTTGCCATCATGAGTCTCCTGACAACAGACGAAGTGCGGCGGCTGAGCCAGAAGCCGGCGAACATTCGTAACTTCTGCATGGTGGCCCACGTTGACCACGGCAAGACGACCCTCAGCGATTACCTGGTGGCGAGCAACGGGATTTTGTCGCCTCAGCTCGCCGGCGAGGTGCGCCTGCTGGACTCGCGGCCCGACGAGCAGGAGCGGTGTATCACAATGAAGGCCAGCTCCATCGCGCTGCACCACAGCTACGAGAGCAGCAACTACGTGCTGAACCTCGTCGACTCCCCCGGCCACATCGACTTTTCGTGTGAGGTGTCCACGGCGATGCGACTTTGTGATGGGGCGGTGGTCATCGTTGATGTTGTGGATGGTGTCACGCAGCAGACATCCTCCATTCTGCGCCACACCTACCGCGAGGGCCTGTCGATGTGCCTCGTGCTGAACAAGATTGACCTGCTTGTGACGACGCAGCAGTACACCGCCGAGGAGGCCTACCTGCGTCTCCGCAGCATCATTGAGATCTGCAACGCGCTTCTGGCCTCGTACGCGAACCAGATGAAAATTCAGGGGCTGGACCAGGACATGGAGCGCGAGGACCCGAGCGATGATGTGTGGTTCGACCCGTCCAAGGGCAACGTGCTCTTTTGCAGCTGCTATGACGGGTGGGCGGTGGGGATTGACTTCTTCACGAAGCTGTACAAGGACAAGGTGCCGGTGGACAACTTGTCAGAGGCCCTGTGGGGGGAGCATTACTTCGACCCAAAGTCAAAGACGGTCAGCCCGCACCCGAAAAAAGCCGGGCAGGTCCCGCTGTGCGTGCAGCTCGTCCTCGAGCCGATCTGGCAGCTGTACGACGCCTTCGTCGGGGACGGCGCGAGCGAGGAGCGGCAGAAGCAGCTGTCGGAGAAGCTGAAGATCGCGGAGAGCCGATGGAACAACCCGCGCCGCGACCCGCGCGGGAAGCTGAAGGCGCTGCTCTCGACATGGATGCCGCTCGCCCCGTGCGTGCTGAACACCATCTGCCGCGAGCTCGATTCCCCGGTGACGTCGCAGCGCCGCCGCCTCCCGTCCCTCGTGCCGGGCTTTGAGACGGACACGCCGGCTACGCTGCGGGCCGCGCTGATGGACTGCGACGCCGCTGCCGAGGCGCCGTGCGTCGTCTATGTGTGCAAGCTGATCGACACGCAGTACCTCGTGGGGCGTGTAGTGGGCGGGGTGGAGAGCCACGACGACGCTTTTATTGGCTTTGGTCGGGTCTACAGCGGCCGGCTGCGGGCTGGGCAGAAGGTGTTTGTGCACAGCGATGGAGCGGTGGTGGAGGCGAACGTGGGGAGCGTCTTTCTCTTCCGCGGGGCGGGCTTGGAGGAGACGCCGGAGGTGAGCGCGGGCTGCCTGTGCGGCATTGGCGGGCTGACGCCGCACATCACCAAGTACGCGACGATCTGCAGCGAGCCGAACATGCCGCCCTTCCGGCCGCTGGTGCTGCAGAGCACATCAATCGTGCGGCTCTCCGTCTTTCCGAAGGACCCAAAGAATTTGCAGGAGCTCGAACGCGGCCTGCGACTGCTTTACAAGGTGGACCCGCAGGTGGAGGTGAGCATGCTGCCCACCGGCGAACACGTCATCGGGACGGCAGGGGAGGTGCATGCGGAGCGGTGCATCAAAGACCTCATCGACACCTTTGCGCAGGTGGAGGTGGTCGCCTCGGAGCCGCTCGTGTCCTTCCGCGAGACCATCATCAACCACGGCAGTGCCAAGCCAAAGCCGCACACCGCCTCTTTGATGGATGACGCCTTTATTCTCACGCTGCAGGCTCGCCCGCTGCCGCAGGAGGTGATGGAGCAGCTGAAGGACGACGAGCAGAACAGCGGGAACAATTCACAGCTGGCGCGGCAGACGCTGGCGGCCCTGGCGGAGCACAAGAAGTTCGCGGCGGACATGAAGAACGGCGCGGTCTCGCACGGCCCTGTGCGGCTCGGCTTCTTCGGCGCGGTGCTGCTGGCAAACTTCGACGCCGCCGAGGACCCGGCGGAGTGTTGGGCGATGCTGCAGGAGTGGCGCGAGTCCATCGTGGCCGGCTTCCAGGCCGCGTGCGAGAGCGGCCCGATGGCGCAGGAGCCGCTGCACGGCGTCGCCTTTATTCTAACCGACCTCTTCATCGACCCGGACGCCGGCATCTCGGGCGGCATGGTGCTCCCGTGCGTGCGGGACGCCTGTCGGGCCGCGATGGAGCTGCACCCGCGCCGTCTGGTGGAGCCGGTGTACGAGTGCACGGTGTACTCGTCCGGCATGACGCAGGGCAAGATTTACGCCTCCCTCAGTCGCCGCCGCAGCGACATCATCGAGGAGGTGCCAAACGAGGGCAGCGACCTCTTCTACATCCGCTGCTGGCTGCCCGCGGTGGAGGCGTTCGGCTTGCAGGACGAGCTGCGTGTGCAAACGCAGGGCGCCTCAACCGCGCAGCTCCAGATGAGCCACTGGGAGGTGATCGACGCGGATCCGTACTTTGTGCCGACGACGAAGGAGGAGTTGGAGGAGCACGGAGCGGAGGTGGCGACGAAGAACATCGCGGAGCAGCTGCTGGAGCGCATTAAGCGACGGAAGGGGCTGTACCGTGAGCGGGTGGTCGAGAACGCAGAGAAGCAGAAGTTCTCGCTGAAGGGTGCGTGAGGTGCAGCCGAATCCGTGCAACGTTGCTCTCAAGTGTATGTGTGTGGTGTGTGCATGCGTTTGCGCTTCGGTGCATTATCATTCGGCACAGCTCAGCCGTAGCACACACGCAGGAAAAGAGAAAAAAAAGTTGGTGTTCAGCAGCAGCAAGAGCCTATTCTCGATCTTTGATGGATACGGCGTTAAACGCAGCGATGCTTAGTAAAAAGCAGCAATTAACTCCAGTCTTGTTAATTGAAAGGAAAACAGGAGGAAGAAGAGATTAAGTAAGAGCTCCTCTTTCCGTTAATAAATTAGGTGAAAACAATGTGAGCACTAAAGGTCAGGCCTGTCTTGTCCTCCTTGATCTTCTTCTTACCTCTGATGCATGCTTAAGCATCTGCTTCTCCGATTTTTTTTTATTTATATTTTTGTTTTTTAAACCGTCAACAAGCCTTTCGAGTAATTAACTGTGACAAAACTATAATTCTGTCAACAACTACAACAAGGATAATGAATTGTGCCTCCTCGGAATGAAGCAAGCCGGTCGGTATCAGGTGCGAATAATGTGCTCGAAGAGTAAGTTTGTCAATGTCGCCTTGATGTTTTTTTTTTGTTGTGTCAGAAGAAGAATGTGGGGGTTTTTCTTGCTTTTAAGGCGACGGCTGAGATGAACAGAGCACAAGCTCATTTTTGCTAGTCATCCACTACACCTGGATAGACTTGTTAGAGAGCAGGTAAATTAAAGTTTTAAGCCGAAAAAGTGTAGTCTTCGTCGAAATTGTCGCCACTCTCGTTGCTCCTCTCTTATTCTTTCTCTTTCTCTCACCGTTGCGTCAGGCAGGTACACATTCTCACCATTGCGCTCTTGGCAGTGCTATCGCCAGAGCCCCCCATTAAACATCATCATTTACTAGTCTTTAGCTCAAAAACGTTTCTTCTGGCTGCACTAGGCCAGAAACTAAAAAAAGGAACTTCAGATTTGGCTGTTATCTCGTTTGTATTCTATCCCCTCCTTTTCTTTTTCTATAACGAATCTCCCTTGTATTGCTTGTCTTCGCTGCTGCAACAAAGTAAACGAGCTGGTTTCTTAATCTATCATCATTTTCAATTTTTTGGTTCTTTTCTTGTGTACGCCGGAATCCTTTCTGTTGCGCTTTTCTTAATCCATTTACGCTTTCTCGAAGCTCAGTTTTCTCAAGCCACCATTTTCTCGCGTACCCCCTTTGCCGCGGTCTCTTCAAGGTTCTTACCTTTATCTTTCGAGTCGCTTTTCTTTCCCTTGCATCTGTGCTTGCTGTCTCGTCTTCGCAATTCTTGCACTTCTTATCATTTTTGTGTCTCCTATTTTTTTTTTCCCTTTGCTTTCTTCAGCTCATTTTTGGTTTTTCCTCTCTTTTTTTTTTCTTTTTTTTTTCCAAATCTCGTCATGTCTGCTGATGCCTCGCAGCAGCTGCAGCGCGTCCGCGTGGGCAAACGCGCGCAGTTCACTGAAGGCGCGAGGCAGCTGGTGAAGTGTGGTGTGCGCAACATCGCGGTGGTGTGTTACAAAGGCCAGCTCTATGCGATCGACAACGCGTGCTACCACCACGGTGGCCCTCTGCTACGTGGTGACATTGAGGAGATGGGCGGACACCCCTGCATCGTGTGCCCCTGGCACAGCTACAAAATCGCACTCGACACCGGCGAGGGGCTTTACCTCGGCATCGCGATGAACTCGAAGGGCGGGCCCCCGCAACAGACAGTGAAGTCGAAAGGTTGTAAGCAGCGCGTGCACAAAGTCACCGTCGATCCGACCACCGACGACGTCTACGTGACAGTGGACCTTAGCGGACCGAAGTGGGAGAGCGACACCTACGCCTCGATGGAGCTGGCGAATCGAGAGCGAGCCTCCGGAGCACCGATGGAGGGAGACGGGCCGGGGCCTCGCCCACCTGGGATTCACAGCAACGTCGCTTTTGGCCTTCGCAGCGGTCACGTTTTTCAGCAGAGAGGCCGCGGCGGCACCAATCCATTTGATGCGGCGCAGAAAACTCGACCGCCGGTGAGCCCGACGCTGCTGGCGAATCAGTTGGGACACAGCCGCAGCGGCCGCAACAGTAACGCCCACGTCACGAACCTTTTTGTCACGTGCGTTGCGGTGAGCGACGTCTGTGCGGGGGTGAAGGAGTTTCACTTTGCGCACCACTCCGGTCCGCTGCTGCGGCACGCGGAGCTTGGGGAGCACGTGGAGCTGGAGCTGCCCATTCCCGAGTCGCGGCCCGTCGACGGCACGGGCAGCGGCGTCAGCAGCGGCGGGTCTGCCTTCACTTCCTCCTCCGCTGCATCAGCCGCATCCGTGAGCTTTGCGGCGGCCAACGGCGAGGTTCCGATGATGCGGCGCCGCTGGACGATCTGCGATGTAAACCGCAAGGGCACTTTGTTCACGCTGATGGTGAAGGCGACGGGCACCGACCCGCAGCGCAGCGGCAGTGCGTGGCTTCACCAGCGCTCCCTGCACACCCCACTGCGGGTCTGCAGCGTCGGTGGCGACTTCACCTTCGTCGATCACCACGACACAATTCGGCAGCTGCGGGGCGGCATGCTATGGCTGACGGCGGGTATCGGCATCACAAGCGCCTTCGCCGCCCTCAATTCCTCTCTCGATGACACGTTTTTCGCGGAGGGCAACGAGCCGCTGCATGTCGTCCACCTGCACGCCAATCACACCCTGGAGACGGTGCCGAAGCTGGAGGAGTTTGTGCGCTGGCAGCGCCGCTTTCCGCTTGAGAGTGGCGGCCGCACCGGCACAAAGACGTACGTGATGGAGCTGTTTATCTCCCCCACCAAGAAGGAGGAGGTGGGGAAAGAGAGGGAGGGCCGGCAAGGGTCCAAGTCTCCTCCACCCCCCAGCACGCCCATCACTCGCCGTCATCATCTGCGCAAGGAGGACGTGGTGCGGGCCGTCCAGACGTACTACGGGCCTGACCTGCCGCTCGCCTACGTGTGCGGGCCGGCCAGCTTCGTGAATGATTGCACAGACGCGCTGCTCTCGGCCGGCCTGCCGGAGTCACACATTCTCACTGACGACATGTAAGAATGAGGGAACAAAGAAAGTGCTCAGAGAAGAAAAAATTACGAGGCAAGAGGTTAGGGAGAGCAGAGGAGCATGGCGAGTTTGTACAGGAGCTCAGAAGCTCTTCTCGAACATTGTCCATTGCTCAAGCGTATCAGCAGCAACCAAATTTCAGACTCTACGTTTCGGACAAAAAGCAACATTGCAAATTGCGTGCTGTGACTGCAGGCAATTTGCCAAGCCGCAAGAGGAAGACAGTTACGTTAGCATGGGGGCACGACGAAATGTGAAACAGTCTTCACAAAGTAATCTCATCAAGTGCTGTAGATCGCTTTTTAGGGAATATGAAGAAACTTGAATTTTCTTTTTGTCTTAATGGATCAGAGAAACAACGATTTGCAGCAGTTGTCCCTCTACCAGAGATCCACGCTACGCGGCAATAGGCACTCGATTCATCTAACGTCAAGCTTTTTTTTTTGCTGTTTGCTGCTGCTCGAGACCTGTCTGGTCATTTAACTACATTACAGAAGCGTTATTGTAGAACATGACATACTCTCTCTTACTTTCTACTTTCATCTCTCCCAGTTCTCTTGAGTAAATTGTACGAGAAGAGACACATGGTTGCTGAGCCCCATCTTTGCAAGATACAATTAAAAAAAAATTGCAAAAGGTAACATTCTTTAGCAAAAAAAAAAATGCTAGAGCTTCGCTGCTTTAAAGTTGAGGTTTTGCGATGCTTACCCAATTGATTTTTCTTATTAGAAACTTTTGAAGTGAATGAGGTCGTCATCCTTATGCGTGGAGGGCAAATAGTCGGGTAGCGTTGTTGTGGTTACAACGAGTTCTTCCATGCTCCTATTCTCTCTCATGTTTCTCCTCTCTTTCAGCTTGACCATTTTCTCTCAACCTTCCTTTTCTCTCTGTGTCTTTTCCATTGCCTCTTCTCCCCTTGAAAACACCTTTGGCGGATTGGACCTATACGCACTTGCACCCTCCCACATCAACACACACGCCGGCGCTCCACCCAGTGCAAACACGCACACACACACTCTATCGCAACTCACAACCTTCTCACACACAGACTTTTTTTTGTATTTTTTTTCAGTCATGGGCGGCAGCAACAGCGTTCCTCTTCTCCCTAACGGACAGCCGAGTCCGCAGGCGCAGGCGCAGGCAAACCCGAGCGACGTGACGTCGTGGGGCACCCCGCCCGACGAGGCCCCGGCGAACGAGAAGGATCCGACGGAACTAGTACTGCAGAGCTGGGCGTTTTGCAAGGCGAAGCCGACCCCGCAGAAGATGTACCGCAGCGATGTCGATGAGCGGAAGCGGCGGCAGTCCGTGAGCTGGCGCAAGCGTGCCAGCTTCATCGAGCTGGACTGCGGCGAGGACAGCTTCTTCGTGGCGAACAACTACAAGGTGATCGGGGTGGCGGACGGCGTTGGTGGGTGGCGCTCCGAGGGCGTCGACCCGTCCATCTTCGCAAATGCGCTGATGGAAAATGCGAAGCTGTACGCCGAGACGCACCGCGACGACGTCGATCCAGAGCGCATCCTCGACGCGGCCTACACGAAGGTGGTGAAGGACGGCCACGTGAAGGTGGGCAGCAGCACGGCCTGCGTGGCGGCGCTCAAGAAGGAGGCGGATGGCAGCCACACGCTCGACGTGGCCAACCTCGGCGATAGCGGGCTGATGGTGGTGCGCAACCGCGAGTTGTACTTCCGCGTACACGAGAAGGTGCACGGCTTCAACGCGCCGTTCCAGCTGGGCGTGCTGCCGCGGTCGATGGTCGGCCGCGCCTTCGCGGACCGCCCGCAGGACTGCGTGCGGGAGTCGGTGCCGGTGGAGGAGGGGGATGTGATTGTAATGGGCACCGACGGCCTTTTTGACAACCGCTTCAACTCGCACCTCGCCGCCGATGCGGGGTGGATCGGCAAGACGGAGGAGAGCGCCTTGACGAAGATTCCCTTTGTCGGGTTCTGGCTCAGCGGGCTGCTGGCGGAGGAGAAGGTGGAGTACGTGGACCCGTACCGCGTGGCACAGCGCGTGGTGGCGGACGCCTACAAGACTTCCATCAATCCGGAGGCCACCACGCCGTGGTCGTCGATGCTGCGACAGTTTGGCGAGACGGACGCGAAGGGCGGGAAGCCAGACGACATCACGGTGCTGCTGAGCCGTGTGAGCACGAGGGAGGAGCTGAACAACAACACGCCGTGGTAAAACAGCAGCGTCGACGCTCGCTAATCATGCGCTTCTTCACAACATTTTTCTCTTTCTCTCTTTTTTTTTCTAGACATCTGGTTGTAATCTCAAGGCGTTTGGTTGTGAAATTAATTGGCTCAATTTGGCTTTTCACACGTTTGGTGGCAAATACAGGGTTAGAGGTTGGAGCCGGCGCTAGACGCTTCTTGACCTTTAACGTCGTTAGCGGTTCTGTTGGTAGGATTCACATACTTTTAATATCTTTTTTATGATTCTTTCTTAGCTGTTTTGACTGCTTCACACAGCTGAAAGCAGTTCCGTTTTTTTTTTCTTTGGCCGACCGAGAAAGACGAACAAGTGATGCGTTGTCGAGCAATTGGAAAAGTTCAACCTTGAGACTGCCAGATGCGTATCAATTGAACACGCAAATCAATTTACTGGTTCTGATCTGAACAGTTTTGAACATTGTCTTTGCTATTGTAAACACTACATAAAGGCTTGGTATCGTATCTCATCAAAAATAAAAGAAAAGAAGGTGTTGCAGAATTAATCATGTAAAAGGAAGCTTTAAAAAAACCGTTGTACCTTCCACAGAAAGCTATTGGTTTCTCTGAATCTCAATCTGCATACGTATTTAACTGAAAAGAAAAAAGAATCAGTAAGTTTCGTGATGAGCAACAAATATGCTGCTGCTTGTTGTCTACGCAAGCTGGTGTTTCAGGCTAGTCTTGGTGCGCTTCCCAGGCTTCATGCGAATCTGGTCAGAAGTGGCTCTCAGAGAGCTCAAATGTTTTCTGTTGTCTGCAACAGAGGTTGTAGTGTCTTCGACTTTTCTTTTGCAATTCACTTCCCACCTTTTGTTGTTGTATTTGTTCAAAAAAAAAAAAGGGTCACTCTTATACAAACTTCAGGGGCCGAAACAACTTACATACAGGCACAGAATTACGCTGCAGAAAGAAGTTACATTTGAGTAGTTTGAAAAAAAAAAAACACACCGTTTATTTTTCTGAACACCAGCAGTAGCGTGCGCGAAGTTGAAATTTTTTCGGTGGCAACTACTATACAACATTCCAAGCATAGAAGCTATAAAGTGACACAGGCGCTTATTCTCCAACACCTATAAGCGGTGTGGAATATTAACTTTTTCCTGTTCCTTTCCTTATATAATATTTATTTTTTATTAAAAAAAAAAAGGTTGCCTTGACATTACATTCAGGTGCAGTACTTAATTATTATAAAAAGCTCAATAAACCACACTTATACAGACTTAATCATACACAATTTTGAGGGAAAGGAAGACAATGAACCTGGACAACTACTTTGCCAAGTTCCTGCACAAGAGTAATGGCAAGGCCGTGCCAAAAAGCACTGAACCCGCGCCGTTTACGAGTGTCCCTGTGACGCCTGCGCGACCCCCGACTGCGCCACAGGATCAGCAGATGAGCAACAAGCAAAACTGTCTTGTTGACTATCACAGTGAAAGTAGCAACAACCGCGGCGAGCGCAACACCTTCAAAAGTCACTCACCTGAAGACGCCGGTGTTGCCCCTTTGAGTCGCACCAACGCCCTCTCCACCTCGTTTGACGGCGCAGGTGGCGGCGTGCAAGCTGCCTCTACCGCACCCGAGGTGCGCAACAGCCCTAATGGACTTAGCTCCACCAAACGGCCCCGCGACGAAGACGGAACGAGTGAGAGAAGACAACGAGAAGAGGTGGAGAGAAGAGACGGCGGCGGCGGCGGTGAGGAGGAAGAGGATGTGCTGCTCAGCAACAACAACAAACCTGTCTCCTCGCCTACTACCGCAAAACGTGTCCTGGCGCGGCGTGGCTTCTCTGAGGAGGACGAAGACGAATTGGCTCTCCTCCTCGGCTCGCAGGAGGCACGGCAAGTCAAGCAAGTAGACGCGATGTTAGAAGAGGTGGCACGCGCACAACAGCAGCAGCAGCAGCAGGGAGGACCTGGCGCGGCAACAAACGCGAACGCCTCATCCAACACCGCAGGTAACGCGAACAGGGACGTCGATGCTGCGTCGGCGTGTGCGGTGGGCAGCCTGGCCTGGCACAAGACGTCCGCTCACCTTCTGGAGACCTTCGCCACGTACTTCCAACGTCAGTTCGAGTACGACCTGCAGCACAGCACCGCGCTGTACAACGCCTTCGAGCCGTTCTTCAGAGATCGTGCGCTGCGTCGGATTGAGGAGGATGCAGAACTGCGGCCTGTCTTCTTCCCCGCCCCGTCGGTTACAAACGACACCGTCGCGGCCCTGCCGGGGTGCACGCTGCGCTCCTACCAAGTGGAGGGCGTTCAGTTTCTGCTCGATCACTTCCACCGTGGAATGTCGTGCATCCTCGCAGACGACATGGGTTTGGGTAAAACAGCGCAGATCTCCGCTTTTCTCCACACGCTTAAGCAGCTACACGGCATTGCGGGCCCGCACCTCATCGTGGCTCCGCTCTCCACCCTCACCAGCTGGACGCGCGAGTTGGCCCGCTGGGCACCGCAGCTACACGTGGTCAAGTACCACGGCCAGCGTCAGGCACGCGTGCAGGCCCGCTCTGGCCGGCACAACCGCCACGCCGTCTTCGTCACGACGCCGGCTCTTATCAACCACGACAGAGGCTTCTTTCGACGGCGATCGTGGGTGACGGTGATCGTGGACGAGGCGCACGTGCTGAAGGCGCACGACACCGCCATCACGACCATCTCCCGCAAGCTGACGGCGTGCTACCGCGTCGCGGTCACCGGTACCCCCGTGCACAACAACGTACAGGAGGTGTGGAGCCTCATGAGCTTTCTGTACCCGTGGTTGATGGCCGGCTACGACCCCAGTGTGCGCGATCCGGTTCGACAGGCAGAGGAGTGTGCGGCGGTGCTGCGCTTCTTGATGCTGCGGCGCACCAAGGCGGATATGGAGCTCGGCATCCCGCCCCGCGTCGACGAGCCGCTGACGAAGCTGGCGCCGACCTACGTGCAACAGCACCTCCTGGCCCAGCTGACGACGCACGCGTTGGAGGACAGCAGCACGGGTCAGCAGCTGCACGGCCACCTGAGCCACCAGCGCGCGGTGTGCAACCACCCAATGGCGCTGCGCCTGCTTGCCATCGAGGGCCGCGGCAACTACGCGCAGGACTCGGTGGAGACTCGCATGGCCGCTGCTGGGGTGCCGATGGACGCCGCGCACATCATCGAGCCCAGCGCCAAGATGTGCTACCTCAACACGCTGCTCCCGCGGCTGAAGGCGGAGGGCCACCGCTGCCTGATCTTCTCCAACTTCACCACCACGCTGGACCTGCTGGAGGCGATGTGCCGCCTGAACGGGTACAGCTACGAACGCTTAGATGGTGGCTGCAATCGCGTAGAGCGGGAGCTGTCGATGCTGCGCTTCAACCACCCGAGTTCCTCGTGCTTTCTCTTCCTCGTGACGACGACGGCCGGCGGTGTGGGCGTGACGCTGACGGGCGCGGACACCGTCATTCTCTTCGACGCGCACTTCAACCCGCAGCTGGACCGGCAGGCGGCGGATCGAGCCCACCGCATCGGTCAGACCCGCACCGTGCACGTGTATCGGCTGTGTCTGGTGGGAACGGTGGAGGAGCACATCCGCGACATCGCCGCACGCAAAGCCTCGCTTGGGGATTTCATCGTGGAGGGCGGTGGTGAGCCGCGGCGCAGGGGCAACGGCGGTGGTCACGGCAGCAGCGGTGGGGACGGCAGCGCAGGTCGGGTGACGGCCGACGACATCCGCGAGATGTTCCGCCTGCTCGATGCGCAGAAGACGCCGCACGTCTCCGCGAGTGCAGGCGCTGGTGCGACGTCACCGACGTCCCGCCTCGCGGTGGACGACGCCCATGCGAGCGAGAACGCGATGGTGGCGGACTTAATGACAGTGGAGGAGGAGGGCCTGCGAGGCTCGCCGACTGCACTGTCGCGGCGCGGCCGTGACGGCAACGCCTTCAGCTCCCCTCCATTACAGACACACGTCTGCTTCTGCTGCGGCGACATCATGCACCCGATGGAGCCACTCTACCACTGCTTCACCTGTCCAAAAGCGTACCACGCCGCGTGCATCGGCGAGCGGAGGCCGAAGCCTGGCGAGTCGCTGAAGCGGCAGTGGACGTGCCCCCGGCACACGTGCACCTTGTGTGGCAAGCCGCAGAACGCAGATGGCGCCATCTTCATGTGTGATGCGTGCCCCCGTTCCTTCTGCTTTGACTGCCTTGACCCGCGGTATTTGGAGATGGACCCGAGTGGGGCACGCCTACTGAACATCCGCAGCACCTACGCGGACATGGCGAAGGAAGGGGTTGAGGTAAAGCGGTCGTGTTACTACATCACGTGCCTGCGGTGCTGTGGCGTGGTGGCCTCCTCCTCCACCAGCTCTGATGGAGAGGCGGAAACAGCGGAAGAAGAAGGGGAAGAAGAAGAAGAAGAGGACGAGGAAAGCGATGTGGAGGTGGACAGTGAGGGCTTCGAGGTGGTGGACAGCAGCGGCGAGGACAACGACGACACGGAGGCGGGTTCGAAAGACGGCGATGAGGGGGAGAGCGATTAGAGTAGCGTTGGTGAGATTGCCATCCCTTTTTTCACCTTCCGATTGATGGGTTTTGTGACGCAGACACATACAAACGCACGCAGCTCACCCCCTTTTTGGCAAGTTGTTTCCGTGAAACGATCCGCTGCAGCTACGTGTGTTGTTGTTTTCACTTTTCTTTGTGACCTCTGCCTCCTTATCATGATACCAAGAGCGGCGGTGAATGCATTTTCTCCGTCAGGAAGAAGATGGAAACAGAGTAATACGCAGCCTTTTGTCTATTCTGACTCAGAATTTTCTGTTTGTCTCCCAAGTGGTGCTCCCGCGGACACCCAAACAATCTATTCATACAGCTTTATAATAATGCTTAATCAACAAAAAAACATAAAGCTGTACTCTTCACTGCGATTGTCGACGACGAAAACGCCGGTTGTGCTCAGGTGTCATGATCAACCGTTGAATTGATTGGCAAAAGTAATTAAGGGCCAGCTATTTCAAGTCTTTGCTTTTCTCTTAACAAGGTTACCTTTCGAACTAATAAAAAGGTCTTTCTTTGTAGGGCGTGTTCTCCCTAGCTTAGTATAACAATGCCATCTTGCTATGTCTACATGAGAGAACACTTCCACGTCTTTGCCTTTCCCGCCTTCCCATTTTTTCCACATGCTACAGTTTTTTTGAAGTTTCTTTGCAGTGCTTGACTTGTTTCTGTTCTTTTTGTCCTTGACAGAATCATTTACCTCGTCTCACTCGATTCAAGCGGATCTCCTTTTTACAGCTTGACATTGACTACTATTTATTACCCCGCAACACTGACAGTCTTTTTCGAAGCTTTGCTTTCTTTTTGTTTTTGCTACGTTTTCCCGTAGTTGTCACGCTTATTACTGCTAGCGCCACTTTTTTTATTATTATTCGTGCGCCGCTTTTTGCTTTGCATAGACGTTCTGTTGTTCGAACGATTAACTTCACAAGCCTACCTTCAAGAAAGTAAACCGTTTTTTTTTATCACCACTTACAGATCACTGCTCCAGTTTCCACGCTGACCTTTTGACAGATTCGAAAAAAAAAATAAAACAACGAAACTATCAGATCCCGTGATAGTTCACTATTTCTTCAGACTTACACTCTCCCCTATTTCACTTCCTATCCGCAACCATGGCGATGCTTCAGCAACAGGCAATGCATTTCATGCGCGACTTCTTTCGCGGGGAGTACGAGGACTACGTTGGTCGTACTCTCCCGTACGCCATCTGCGCCACACTTCTTTTGCTCGCCGCGCCGTGGATCGCCATGGCGGGCTACGGCCTCGTCTACGGCATCTTCCAACGCCCTGGTGAGATGAAGGCAATGGCGCTTTCACCTTTCATGACGTTCTTCTTCTTCCTCACCGACCCCGCGACGCCTGGGTTTGATCAGCGGCTGATGCGCATGTTTCACCCCAGTCTCCTGCAAGAGAAGGGCGATGGTGGGTCCGTGCAGCGCGGACTCATCCGTGCCATGTCCCGCTGCTTGATCGACCAGTTCGGTCCGATTCAGAACATCCCCCGTGACACCGTCGTGATCAAGAAGGACGGGGTGGATGTAAACTGCATGGCGCTGGTGGACTTTGCGAAGGTGAAGCAGGTGCGCTGCCAGCTCTCGTGGAAGAAGCGCTCGTCGGTTGTGAAGAAGTACAAGGCGGCGACCGGTCGCTACCCGGAGCGGAAGGGCAAGGAGGCCACCGTGATCAACGGCATTGGTATGGCATTCCCGTACACGTTCCAGGTGACCAGCTTCCACGTTGACCCGAAGAAAGGGGATGAGTTCAACATTTTGAAGTACATTGACCTGAATGACTTCGACGACTTCGGCACGCTCTTCGTCGACCGCCTCTTTCAGCACCCGCCGCTGGAGGCGGTGGAGATGATGGTGGAGCCGCTGCAGGAGAAGTACGCAGGGGAGAAGATCGACGTGCTGCAGAGCAACGTGCAGAAAGTCGTGGAGGCCTGCGGTGGGCTCGCGTCGCCGCTGGATGACTTGGATATCGATCAGACTTCCTGCAAGGCGGTGTACACCAAGGTGGACGAGGCCGACCAGGCGGCTGCGGAGCCAATCCCTGGCGAGCCAACGCAGACGGGATCTGCCGCGAAGGCGAAGGAGGCCACGCCGCGTGCGATTGACGGGGTCGACATGGAGTACCGCGTAAAGGGGAAGACGCGCAATGTGGAGGTGTACCTCCGCCTCACCTTTGCGGGGCTGCGGGCGATGGTGGCTCGCTACGAGCTGCGGCTCTTGGCGGATGAGCGGGCGCAAGTGATTGTGGACCACGACTCGGGCAACACGGCTGTCGTGGGTTAGAAGTGCAAATGTAAAGGAGAGGAAAATTATTGCTAGGATGACGAGGGCTGTATACAGACATGAAAGACTCTACAAAAAGGCAGTGTCGCGGAGGTGCGAGTGTGTCACGTAGCAGCCAGCCAGTGAAATTGAGAGGCGTTTTATCTTTCTTCCTGTGATTGTTGTTCTTGTTGTGAGGTCGCATGCGTTATATTGTTCCTGGGTGTTGCTTTTGTTATA
>MDUD01006048.1:0-21240 GCA_002216565.1 Crithidia mellificae | reverse complement strand
TTAATTTAAAAAAAAAAAAAAGAGAGAAAGCATATAATAAGAATAACAACAATAGATGTTCAGCGGAAAATATAACAAAAGCAACACCCAGGAACAATATAACGCATGCGACCTCACAACAAGAACAACAATCACAGGAAGAAAGATAAAACGCCTCTCAATTTCACTGGCTGGCTGCTACGTGACACACTCGCACCTCCGCGACACTGCCTTTTTGTAGAGTCTTTCATGTCTGTATACAGCCCTCGTCATCCTAGCAATAATTTTCCTCTCCTTTACATTTGCACTTCTAACCCACGACAGCCGTGTTGCCCGAGTCGTGGTCCACAATCACTTGCGCCCGCTCATCCGCCAAGAGCCGCAGCTCGTAGCGAGCCACCATCGCCCGCAGCCCCGCAAAGGTGAGGCGGAGGTACACCTCCACATTGCGCGTCTTCCCCTTTACGCGGTACTCCATGTCGACCCCGTCAATCGCACGCGGCGTGGCCTCCTTCGCCTTCGCGGCAGATCCCGTCTGCGTTGGCTCGCCAGGGATTGGCTCCGCAGCCGCCTGGTCGGCCTCGTCCACCTTGGTGTACACCGCCTTGCAGGAAGTCTGATCGATATCCAAGTCATCCAGCGGCGACGCGAGCCCACCGCAGGCCTCCACGACTTTCTGCACGTTGCTCTGCAGCACGTCGATCTTCTCCCCTGCGTACTTCTCCTGCAGCGGCTCCACCATCATCTCCACCGCCTCCAGCGGCGGGTGCTGAAAGAGGCGGTCGACGAAGAGCGTGCCGAAGTCGTCGAAGTCATTCAGGTCAATGTACTTCAAAATGTTGAACTCATCCCCTTTCTTCGGGTCAACGTGGAAGCTGGTCACCTGGAACGTGTACGGGAATGCCATACCAATGCCGTTGATCACGGTGGCCTCCTTGCCCTTCCGCTCCGGGTAGCGACCGGTCGCCGCCTTGTACTTCTTCACAACCGACGAGCGCTTCTTCCACGAGAGCTGGCAGCGCACCTGCTTCACCTTCGCAAAGTCCACCAGCGCCATGCAGTTTACATCCACCCCGTCCTTCTTGATCACGACGGTGTCACGGGGGATGTTCTGAATCGGACCGAACTGGTCGATCAAGCAGCGGGACATGGCACGGATGAGTCCGCGCTGCACGGACCCACCATCGCCCTTCTCTTGCAGGAGACTGGGGTGAAACATGCGCATCAGCCGCTGATCAAACCCAGGCGTCGCGGGGTCGGTGAGGAAGAAGAAGAACGTCATGAAAGGTGAAAGCGCCATTGCCTTCATCTCACCAGGGCGTTGGAAGATGCCGTAGACGAGGCCGTAGCCCGCCATGGCGATCCACGGCGCGGCGAGCAAAAGAAGTGTGGCGCAGATGGCGTACGGGAGAGTACGACCAACGTAGTCCTCGTACTCCCCGCGAAAGAAGTCGCGCATGAAATGCATTGCCTGTTGCTGAAGCATCGCCATGGTTGCGGATAGGAAGTGAAATAGGGGAGAGTGTAAGTCTGAAGAAATAGTGAACTATCACGGGATCTGATAGTTTCGTTGTTTTATTTTTTTTTTCGAATCTGTCAAAAGGTCAGCGTGGAAACTGGAGCAGTGATCTGTAAGTGGTGATAAAAAAAAACGGTTTACTTTCTTGAAGGTAGGCTTGTGAAGTTAATCGTTCGAACAACAGAACGTCTATGCAAAGCAAAAAGCGGCGCACGAATAATAATAAAAAAAGTGGCGCTAGCAGTAATAAGCGTGACAACTACGGGAAAACGTAGCAAAAACAAAAAGAAAGCAAAGCTTCGAAAAAGACTGTCAGTGTTGCGGGGTAATAAATAGTAGTCAATGTCAAGCTGTAAAAAGGAGATCCGCTTGAATCGAGTGAGACGAGGTAAATGATTCTGTCAAGGACAAAAAGAACAGAAACAAGTCAAGCACTGCAAAGAAACTTCAAAAAAACTGTAGCATGTGGAAAAAATGGGAAGGCGGGAAAGGCAAAGACGTGGAAGTGTTCTCTCATGTAGACATAGCAAGATGGCATTGTTATACTAAGCTAGGGAGAACACGCCCTACAAAGAAAGACCTTTTTATTAGTTCGAAAGGTAACCTTGTTAAGAGAAAAGCAAAGACTTGAAATAGCTGGCCCTTAATTACTTTTGCCAATCAATTCAACGGTTGATCATGACACCTGAGCACAACCGGCGTTTTCGTCGTCGACAATCGCAGTGAAGAGTACAGCTTTATGTTTTTTTGTTGATTAAGCATTATTATAAAGCTGTATGAATAGATTGTTTGGGTGTCCGCGGGAGCACCACTTGGGAGACAAACAGAAAATTCTGAGTCAGAATAGACAAAAGGCTGCGTATTACTCTGTTTCCATCTTCTTCCTGACGGAGAAAATGCATTCACCGCCGCTCTTGGTATCATGATAAGGAGGCAGAGGTCACAAAGAAAAGTGAAAACAACAACACACGTAGCTGCAGCGGATCGTTTCACGGAAACAACTTGCCAAAAAGGGGGTGAGCTGCGTGCGTTTGTATGTGTCTGCGTCACAAAACCCATCAATCGGAAGGTGAAAAAAGGGATGGCAATCTCACCAACGCTACTCTAATCGCTCTCCCCCTCATCGCCGTCTTTCGAACCCGCCTCCGTGTCGTCGTTGTCCTCGCCGCTGCTGTCCACCACCTCGAAGCCCTCACTGTCCACCTCCACATCGCTTTCCTCGTCCTCTTCTTCTTCTTCTTCCCCTTCTTCTTCCGCTGTTTCCGCCTCTCCATCAGAGCTGGTGGAGGAGGAGGCCACCACGCCACAGCACCGCAGGCACGTGATGTAGTAACACGACCGCTTTACCTCAACCCCTTCCTTCGCCATGTCCGCGTAGGTGCTGCGGATGTTCAGTAGGCGTGCCCCACTCGGGTCCATCTCCAAATACCGCGGGTCAAGGCAGTCAAAGCAGAAGGAACGGGGGCACGCATCACACATGAAGATGGCGCCATCTGCGTTCTGCGGCTTGCCACACAAGGTGCACGTGTGCCGGGGGCACGTCCACTGCCGCTTCAGCGACTCGCCAGGCTTCGGCCTCCGCTCGCCGATGCACGCGGCGTGGTACGCTTTTGGACAGGTGAAGCAGTGGTAGAGTGGCTCCATCGGGTGCATGATGTCGCCGCAGCAGAAGCAGACGTGTGTCTGTAATGGAGGGGAGCTGAAGGCGTTGCCGTCACGGCCGCGCCGCGACAGTGCAGTCGGCGAGCCTCGCAGGCCCTCCTCCTCCACTGTCATTAAGTCCGCCACCATCGCGTTCTCGCTCGCATGGGCGTCGTCCACCGCGAGGCGGGACGTCGGTGACGTCGCACCAGCGCCTGCACTCGCGGAGACGTGCGGCGTCTTCTGCGCATCGAGCAGGCGGAACATCTCGCGGATGTCGTCGGCCGTCACCCGACCTGCGCTGCCGTCCCCACCGCTGCTGCCGTGACCACCGCCGTTGCCCCTGCGCCGCGGCTCACCACCGCCCTCCACGATGAAATCCCCAAGCGAGGCTTTGCGTGCGGCGATGTCGCGGATGTGCTCCTCCACCGTTCCCACCAGACACAGCCGATACACGTGCACGGTGCGGGTCTGACCGATGCGGTGGGCTCGATCCGCCGCCTGCCGGTCCAGCTGCGGGTTGAAGTGCGCGTCGAAGAGAATGACGGTGTCCGCGCCCGTCAGCGTCACGCCCACACCGCCGGCCGTCGTCGTCACGAGGAAGAGAAAGCACGAGGAACTCGGGTGGTTGAAGCGCAGCATCGACAGCTCCCGCTCTACGCGATTGCAGCCACCATCTAAGCGTTCGTAGCTGTACCCGTTCAGGCGGCACATCGCCTCCAGCAGGTCCAGCGTGGTGGTGAAGTTGGAGAAGATCAGGCAGCGGTGGCCCTCCGCCTTCAGCCGCGGGAGCAGCGTGTTGAGGTAGCACATCTTGGCGCTGGGCTCGATGATGTGCGCGGCGTCCATCGGCACCCCAGCAGCGGCCATGCGAGTCTCCACCGAGTCCTGCGCGTAGTTGCCGCGGCCCTCGATGGCAAGCAGGCGCAGCGCCATTGGGTGGTTGCACACCGCGCGCTGGTGGCTCAGGTGGCCGTGCAGCTGCTGACCCGTGCTGCTGTCCTCCAACGCGTGCGTCGTCAGCTGGGCCAGGAGGTGCTGTTGCACGTAGGTCGGCGCCAGCTTCGTCAGCGGCTCGTCGACGCGGGGCGGGATGCCGAGCTCCATATCCGCCTTGGTGCGCCGCAGCATCAAGAAGCGCAGCACCGCCGCACACTCCTCTGCCTGTCGAACCGGATCGCGCACACTGGGGTCGTAGCCGGCCATCAACCACGGGTACAGAAAGCTCATGAGGCTCCACACCTCCTGTACGTTGTTGTGCACGGGGGTACCGGTGACCGCGACGCGGTAGCACGCCGTCAGCTTGCGGGAGATGGTCGTGATGGCGGTGTCGTGCGCCTTCAGCACGTGCGCCTCGTCCACGATCACCGTCACCCACGATCGCCGTCGAAAGAAGCCTCTGTCGTGGTTGATAAGAGCCGGCGTCGTGACGAAGACGGCGTGGCGGTTGTGCCGGCCAGAGCGGGCCTGCACGCGTGCCTGACGCTGGCCGTGGTACTTGACCACGTGTAGCTGCGGTGCCCAGCGGGCCAACTCGCGCGTCCAGCTGGTGAGGGTGGAGAGCGGAGCCACGATGAGGTGCGGGCCCGCAATGCCGTGTAGCTGCTTAAGCGTGTGGAGAAAAGCGGAGATCTGCGCTGTTTTACCCAAACCCATGTCGTCTGCGAGGATGCACGACATTCCACGGTGGAAGTGATCGAGCAGAAACTGAACGCCCTCCACTTGGTAGGAGCGCAGCGTGCACCCCGGCAGGGCCGCGACGGTGTCGTTTGTAACCGACGGGGCGGGGAAGAAGACAGGCCGCAGTTCTGCATCCTCCTCAATCCGACGCAGCGCACGATCTCTGAAGAACGGCTCGAAGGCGTTGTACAGCGCGGTGCTGTGCTGCAGGTCGTACTCGAACTGACGTTGGAAGTACGTGGCGAAGGTCTCCAGAAGGTGAGCGGACGTCTTGTGCCAGGCCAGGCTGCCCACCGCACACGCCGACGCAGCATCGACGTCCCTGTTCGCGTTACCTGCGGTGTTGGATGAGGCGTTCGCGTTTGTTGCCGCGCCAGGTCCTCCCTGCTGCTGCTGCTGCTGTTGTGCGCGTGCCACCTCTTCTAACATCGCGTCTACTTGCTTGACTTGCCGTGCCTCCTGCGAGCCGAGGAGGAGAGCCAATTCGTCTTCGTCCTCCTCAGAGAAGCCACGCCGCGCCAGGACACGTTTTGCGGTAGTAGGCGAGGAGACAGGTTTGTTGTTGTTGCTGAGCAGCACATCCTCTTCCTCCTCACCGCCGCCGCCGCCGTCTCTTCTCTCCACCTCTTCTCGTTGTCTTCTCTCACTCGTTCCGTCTTCGTCGCGGGGCCGTTTGGTGGAGCTAAGTCCATTAGGGCTGTTGCGCACCTCGGGTGCGGTAGAGGCAGCTTGCACGCCGCCACCTGCGCCGTCAAACGAGGTGGAGAGGGCGTTGGTGCGACTCAAAGGGGCAACACCGGCGTCTTCAGGTGAGTGACTTTTGAAGGTGTTGCGCTCGCCGCGGTTGTTGCTACTTTCACTGTGATAGTCAACAAGACAGTTTTGCTTGTTGCTCATCTGCTGATCCTGTGGCGCAGTCGGGGGTCGCGCAGGCGTCACAGGGACACTCGTAAACGGCGCGGGTTCAGTGCTTTTTGGCACGGCCTTGCCATTACTCTTGTGCAGGAACTTGGCAAAGTAGTTGTCCAGGTTCATTGTCTTCCTTTCCCTCAAAATTGTGTATGATTAAGTCTGTATAAGTGTGGTTTATTGAGCTTTTTATAATAATTAAGTACTGCACCTGAATGTAATGTCAAGGCAACCTTTTTTTTTTTAATAAAAAATAAATATTATATAAGGAAAGGAACAGGAAAAAGTTAATATTCCACACCGCTTATAGGTGTTGGAGAATAAGCGCCTGTGTCACTTTATAGCTTCTATGCTTGGAATGTTGTATAGTAGTTGCCACCGAAAAAATTTCAACTTCGCGCACGCTACTGCTGGTGTTCAGAAAAATAAACGGTGTGTTTTTTTTTTTTCAAACTACTCAAATGTAACTTCTTTCTGCAGCGTAATTCTGTGCCTGTATGTAAGTTGTTTCGGCCCCTGAAGTTTGTATAAGAGTGACCCTTTTTTTTTTTTGAACAAATACAACAACAAAAGGTGGGAAGTGAATTGCAAAAGAAAAGTCGAAGACACTACAACCTCTGTTGCAGACAACAGAAAACATTTGAGCTCTCTGAGAGCCACTTCTGACCAGATTCGCATGAAGCCTGGGAAGCGCACCAAGACTAGCCTGAAACACCAGCTTGCGTAGACAACAAGCAGCAGCATATTTGTTGCTCATCACGAAACTTACTGATTCTTTTTTCTTTTCAGTTAAATACGTATGCAGATTGAGATTCAGAGAAACCAATAGCTTTCTGTGGAAGGTACAACGGTTTTTTTAAAGCTTCCTTTTACATGATTAATTCTGCAACACCTTCTTTTCTTTTATTTTTGATGAGATACGATACCAAGCCTTTATGTAGTGTTTACAATAGCAAAGACAATGTTCAAAACTGTTCAGATCAGAACCAGTAAATTGATTTGCGTGTTCAATTGATACGCATCTGGCAGTCTCAAGGTTGAACTTTTCCAATTGCTCGACAACGCATCACTTGTTCGTCTTTCTCGGTCGGCCAAAGAAAAAAAAAACGGAACTGCTTTCAGCTGTGTGAAGCAGTCAAAACAGCTAAGAAAGAATCATAAAAAAGATATTAAAAGTATGTGAATCCTACCAACAGAACCGCTAACGACGTTAAAGGTCAAGAAGCGTCTAGCGCCGGCTCCAACCTCTAACCCTGTATTTGCCACCAAACGTGTGAAAAGCCAAATTGAGCCAATTAATTTCACAACCAAACGCCTTGAGATTACAACCAGATGTCTAGAAAAAAAAAGAGAGAAAGAGAAAAATGTTGTGAAGAAGCGCATGATTAGCGAGCGTCGACGCTGCTGTTTTACCACGGCGTGTTGTTGTTCAGCTCCTCCCTCGTGCTCACACGGCTCAGCAGCACCGTGATGTCGTCTGGCTTCCCGCCCTTCGCGTCCGTCTCGCCAAACTGTCGCAGCATCGACGACCACGGCGTGGTGGCCTCCGGATTGATGGAAGTCTTGTAGGCGTCCGCCACCACGCGCTGTGCCACGCGGTACGGGTCCACGTACTCCACCTTCTCCTCCGCCAGCAGCCCGCTGAGCCAGAACCCGACAAAGGGAATCTTCGTCAAGGCGCTCTCCTCCGTCTTGCCGATCCACCCCGCATCGGCGGCGAGGTGCGAGTTGAAGCGGTTGTCAAAAAGGCCGTCGGTGCCCATTACAATCACATCCCCCTCCTCCACCGGCACCGACTCCCGCACGCAGTCCTGCGGGCGGTCCGCGAAGGCGCGGCCGACCATCGACCGCGGCAGCACGCCCAGCTGGAACGGCGCGTTGAAGCCGTGCACCTTCTCGTGTACGCGGAAGTACAACTCGCGGTTGCGCACCACCATCAGCCCGCTATCGCCGAGGTTGGCCACGTCGAGCGTGTGGCTGCCATCCGCCTCCTTCTTGAGCGCCGCCACGCAGGCCGTGCTGCTGCCCACCTTCACGTGGCCGTCCTTCACCACCTTCGTGTAGGCCGCGTCGAGGATGCGCTCTGGATCGACGTCGTCGCGGTGCGTCTCGGCGTACAGCTTCGCATTTTCCATCAGCGCATTTGCGAAGATGGACGGGTCGACGCCCTCGGAGCGCCACCCACCAACGCCGTCCGCCACCCCGATCACCTTGTAGTTGTTCGCCACGAAGAAGCTGTCCTCGCCGCAGTCCAGCTCGATGAAGCTGGCACGCTTGCGCCAGCTCACGGACTGCCGCCGCTTCCGCTCATCGACATCGCTGCGGTACATCTTCTGCGGGGTCGGCTTCGCCTTGCAAAACGCCCAGCTCTGCAGTACTAGTTCCGTCGGATCCTTCTCGTTCGCCGGGGCCTCGTCGGGCGGGGTGCCCCACGACGTCACGTCGCTCGGGTTTGCCTGCGCCTGCGCCTGCGGACTCGGCTGTCCGTTAGGGAGAAGAGGAACGCTGTTGCTGCCGCCCATGACTGAAAAAAAATACAAAAAAAAGTCTGTGTGTGAGAAGGTTGTGAGTTGCGATAGAGTGTGTGTGTGCGTGTTTGCACTGGGTGGAGCGCCGGCGTGTGTGTTGATGTGGGAGGGTGCAAGTGCGTATAGGTCCAATCCGCCAAAGGTGTTTTCAAGGGGAGAAGAGGCAATGGAAAAGACACAGAGAGAAAAGGAAGGTTGAGAGAAAATGGTCAAGCTGAAAGAGAGGAGAAACATGAGAGAGAATAGGAGCATGGAAGAACTCGTTGTAACCACAACAACGCTACCCGACTATTTGCCCTCCACGCATAAGGATGACGACCTCATTCACTTCAAAAGTTTCTAATAAGAAAAATCAATTGGGTAAGCATCGCAAAACCTCAACTTTAAAGCAGCGAAGCTCTAGCATTTTTTTTTTTGCTAAAGAATGTTACCTTTTGCAATTTTTTTTTAATTGTATCTTGCAAAGATGGGGCTCAGCAACCATGTGTCTCTTCTCGTACAATTTACTCAAGAGAACTGGGAGAGATGAAAGTAGAAAGTAAGAGAGAGTATGTCATGTTCTACAATAACGCTTCTGTAATGTAGTTAAATGACCAGACAGGTCTCGAGCAGCAGCAAACAGCAAAAAAAAAAGCTTGACGTTAGATGAATCGAGTGCCTATTGCCGCGTAGCGTGGATCTCTGGTAGAGGGACAACTGCTGCAAATCGTTGTTTCTCTGATCCATTAAGACAAAAAGAAAATTCAAGTTTCTTCATATTCCCTAAAAAGCGATCTACAGCACTTGATGAGATTACTTTGTGAAGACTGTTTCACATTTCGTCGTGCCCCCATGCTAACGTAACTGTCTTCCTCTTGCGGCTTGGCAAATTGCCTGCAGTCACAGCACGCAATTTGCAATGTTGCTTTTTGTCCGAAACGTAGAGTCTGAAATTTGGTTGCTGCTGATACGCTTGAGCAATGGACAATGTTCGAGAAGAGCTTCTGAGCTCCTGTACAAACTCGCCATGCTCCTCTGCTCTCCCTAACCTCTTGCCTCGTAATTTTTTCTTCTCTGAGCACTTTCTTTGTTCCCTCATTCTTACATGTCGTCAGTGAGAATGTGTGACTCCGGCAGGCCGGCCGAGAGCAGCGCGTCTGTGCAATCATTCACGAAGCTGGCCGGCCCGCACACGTAGGCGAGCGGCAGGTCAGGCCCGTAGTACGTCTGGACGGCCCGCACCACGTCCTCCTTGCGCAGATGATGACGGCGAGTGATGGGCGTGCTGGGGGGTGGAGGAGACTTGGACCCTTGCCGGCCCTCCCTCTCTTTCCCCACCTCCTCCTTCTTGGTGGGGGAGATAAACAGCTCCATCACGTACGTCTTTGTGCCGGTGCGGCCGCCACTCTCAAGCGGAAAGCGGCGCTGCCAGCGCACAAACTCCTCCAGCTTCGGCACCGTCTCCAGGGTGTGATTGGCGTGCAGGTGGACGACATGCAGCGGCTCGTTGCCCTCCGCGAAAAACGTGTCATCGAGAGAGGAATTGAGGGCGGCGAAGGCGCTTGTGATGCCGATACCCGCCGTCAGCCATAGCATGCCGCCCCGCAGCTGCCGAATTGTGTCGTGGTGATCGACGAAGGTGAAGTCGCCACCGACGCTGCAGACCCGCAGTGGGGTGTGCAGGGAGCGCTGGTGAAGCCACGCACTGCCGCTGCGCTGCGGGTCGGTGCCCGTCGCCTTCACCATCAGCGTGAACAAAGTGCCCTTGCGGTTTACATCGCAGATCGTCCAGCGGCGCCGCATCATCGGAACCTCGCCGTTGGCCGCCGCAAAGCTCACGGATGCGGCTGATGCAGCGGAGGAGGAAGTGAAGGCAGACCCGCCGCTGCTGACGCCGCTGCCCGTGCCGTCGACGGGCCGCGACTCGGGAATGGGCAGCTCCAGCTCCACGTGCTCCCCAAGCTCCGCGTGCCGCAGCAGCGGACCGGAGTGGTGCGCAAAGTGAAACTCCTTCACCCCCGCACAGACGTCGCTCACCGCAACGCACGTGACAAAAAGGTTCGTGACGTGGGCGTTACTGTTGCGGCCGCTGCGGCTGTGTCCCAACTGATTCGCCAGCAGCGTCGGGCTCACCGGCGGTCGAGTTTTCTGCGCCGCATCAAATGGATTGGTGCCGCCGCGGCCTCTCTGCTGAAAAACGTGACCGCTGCGAAGGCCAAAAGCGACGTTGCTGTGAATCCCAGGTGGGCGAGGCCCCGGCCCGTCTCCCTCCATCGGTGCTCCGGAGGCTCGCTCTCGATTCGCCAGCTCCATCGAGGCGTAGGTGTCGCTCTCCCACTTCGGTCCGCTAAGGTCCACTGTCACGTAGACGTCGTCGGTGGTCGGATCGACGGTGACTTTGTGCACGCGCTGCTTACAACCTTTCGACTTCACTGTCTGTTGCGGGGGCCCGCCCTTCGAGTTCATCGCGATGCCGAGGTAAAGCCCCTCGCCGGTGTCGAGTGCGATTTTGTAGCTGTGCCAGGGGCACACGATGCAGGGGTGTCCGCCCATCTCCTCAATGTCACCACGTAGCAGAGGGCCACCGTGGTGGTAGCACGCGTTGTCGATCGCATAGAGCTGGCCTTTGTAACACACCACCGCGATGTTGCGCACACCACACTTCACCAGCTGCCTCGCGCCTTCAGTGAACTGCGCGCGTTTGCCCACGCGGACGCGCTGCAGCTGCTGCGAGGCATCAGCAGACATGACGAGATTTGGAAAAAAAAAAGAAAAAAAAAAGAGAGGAAAAACCAAAAATGAGCTGAAGAAAGCAAAGGGAAAAAAAAAATAGGAGACACAAAAATGATAAGAAGTGCAAGAATTGCGAAGACGAGACAGCAAGCACAGATGCAAGGGAAAGAAAAGCGACTCGAAAGATAAAGGTAAGAACCTTGAAGAGACCGCGGCAAAGGGGGTACGCGAGAAAATGGTGGCTTGAGAAAACTGAGCTTCGAGAAAGCGTAAATGGATTAAGAAAAGCGCAACAGAAAGGATTCCGGCGTACACAAGAAAAGAACCAAAAAATTGAAAATGATGATAGATTAAGAAACCAGCTCGTTTACTTTGTTGCAGCAGCGAAGACAAGCAATACAAGGGAGATTCGTTATAGAAAAAGAAAAGGAGGGGATAGAATACAAACGAGATAACAGCCAAATCTGAAGTTCCTTTTTTTAGTTTCTGGCCTAGTGCAGCCAGAAGAAACGTTTTTGAGCTAAAGACTAGTAAATGATGATGTTTAATGGGGGGCTCTGGCGATAGCACTGCCAAGAGCGCAATGGTGAGAATGTGTACCTGCCTGACGCAACGGTGAGAGAAAGAGAAAGAATAAGAGAGGAGCAACGAGAGTGGCGACAATTTCGACGAAGACTACACTTTTTCGGCTTAAAACTTTAATTTACCTGCTCTCTAACAAGTCTATCCAGGTGTAGTGGATGACTAGCAAAAATGAGCTTGTGCTCTGTTCATCTCAGCCGTCGCCTTAAAAGCAAGAAAAACCCCCACATTCTTCTTCTGACACAACAAAAAAAAAACATCAAGGCGACATTGACAAACTTACTCTTCGAGCACATTATTCGCACCTGATACCGACCGGCTTGCTTCATTCCGAGGAGGCACAATTCATTATCCTTGTTGTAGTTGTTGACAGAATTATAGTTTTGTCACAGTTAATTACTCGAAAGGCTTGTTGACGGTTTAAAAAACAAAAATATAAATAAAAAAAAATCGGAGAAGCAGATGCTTAAGCATGCATCAGAGGTAAGAAGAAGATCAAGGAGGACAAGACAGGCCTGACCTTTAGTGCTCACATTGTTTTCACCTAATTTATTAACGGAAAGAGGAGCTCTTACTTAATCTCTTCTTCCTCCTGTTTTCCTTTCAATTAACAAGACTGGAGTTAATTGCTGCTTTTTACTAAGCATCGCTGCGTTTAACGCCGTATCCATCAAAGATCGAGAATAGGCTCTTGCTGCTGCTGAACACCAACTTTTTTTTCTCTTTTCCTGCGTGTGTGCTACGGCTGAGCTGTGCCGAATGATAATGCACCGAAGCGCAAACGCATGCACACACCACACACATACACTTGAGAGCAACGTTGCACGGATTCGGCTGCACCTCACGCACCCTTCAGCGAGAACTTCTGCTTCTCTGCGTTCTCGACCACCCGCTCACGGTACAGCCCCTTCCGTCGCTTAATGCGCTCCAGCAGCTGCTCCGCGATGTTCTTCGTCGCCACCTCCGCTCCGTGCTCCTCCAACTCCTCCTTCGTCGTCGGCACAAAGTACGGATCCGCGTCGATCACCTCCCAGTGGCTCATCTGGAGCTGCGCGGTTGAGGCGCCCTGCGTTTGCACACGCAGCTCGTCCTGCAAGCCGAACGCCTCCACCGCGGGCAGCCAGCAGCGGATGTAGAAGAGGTCGCTGCCCTCGTTTGGCACCTCCTCGATGATGTCGCTGCGGCGGCGACTGAGGGAGGCGTAAATCTTGCCCTGCGTCATGCCGGACGAGTACACCGTGCACTCGTACACCGGCTCCACCAGACGGCGCGGGTGCAGCTCCATCGCGGCCCGACAGGCGTCCCGCACGCACGGGAGCACCATGCCGCCCGAGATGCCGGCGTCCGGGTCGATGAAGAGGTCGGTTAGAATAAAGGCGACGCCGTGCAGCGGCTCCTGCGCCATCGGGCCGCTCTCGCACGCGGCCTGGAAGCCGGCCACGATGGACTCGCGCCACTCCTGCAGCATCGCCCAACACTCCGCCGGGTCCTCGGCGGCGTCGAAGTTTGCCAGCAGCACCGCGCCGAAGAAGCCGAGCCGCACAGGGCCGTGCGAGACCGCGCCGTTCTTCATGTCCGCCGCGAACTTCTTGTGCTCCGCCAGGGCCGCCAGCGTCTGCCGCGCCAGCTGTGAATTGTTCCCGCTGTTCTGCTCGTCGTCCTTCAGCTGCTCCATCACCTCCTGCGGCAGCGGGCGAGCCTGCAGCGTGAGAATAAAGGCGTCATCCATCAAAGAGGCGGTGTGCGGCTTTGGCTTGGCACTGCCGTGGTTGATGATGGTCTCGCGGAAGGACACGAGCGGCTCCGAGGCGACCACCTCCACCTGCGCAAAGGTGTCGATGAGGTCTTTGATGCACCGCTCCGCATGCACCTCCCCTGCCGTCCCGATGACGTGTTCGCCGGTGGGCAGCATGCTCACCTCCACCTGCGGGTCCACCTTGTAAAGCAGTCGCAGGCCGCGTTCGAGCTCCTGCAAATTCTTTGGGTCCTTCGGAAAGACGGAGAGCCGCACGATTGATGTGCTCTGCAGCACCAGCGGCCGGAAGGGCGGCATGTTCGGCTCGCTGCAGATCGTCGCGTACTTGGTGATGTGCGGCGTCAGCCCGCCAATGCCGCACAGGCAGCCCGCGCTCACCTCCGGCGTCTCCTCCAAGCCCGCCCCGCGGAAGAGAAAGACGCTCCCCACGTTCGCCTCCACCACCGCTCCATCGCTGTGCACAAACACCTTCTGCCCAGCCCGCAGCCGGCCGCTGTAGACCCGACCAAAGCCAATAAAAGCGTCGTCGTGGCTCTCCACCCCGCCCACTACACGCCCCACGAGGTACTGCGTGTCGATCAGCTTGCACACATAGACGACGCACGGCGCCTCGGCAGCGGCGTCGCAGTCCATCAGCGCGGCCCGCAGCGTAGCCGGCGTGTCCGTCTCAAAGCCCGGCACGAGGGACGGGAGGCGGCGGCGCTGCGACGTCACCGGGGAATCGAGCTCGCGGCAGATGGTGTTCAGCACGCACGGGGCGAGCGGCATCCATGTCGAGAGCAGCGCCTTCAGCTTCCCGCGCGGGTCGCGGCGCGGGTTGTTCCATCGGCTCTCCGCGATCTTCAGCTTCTCCGACAGCTGCTTCTGCCGCTCCTCGCTCGCGCCGTCCCCGACGAAGGCGTCGTACAGCTGCCAGATCGGCTCGAGGACGAGCTGCACGCACAGCGGGACCTGCCCGGCTTTTTTCGGGTGCGGGCTGACCGTCTTTGACTTTGGGTCGAAGTAATGCTCCCCCCACAGGGCCTCTGACAAGTTGTCCACCGGCACCTTGTCCTTGTACAGCTTCGTGAAGAAGTCAATCCCCACCGCCCACCCGTCATAGCAGCTGCAAAAGAGCACGTTGCCCTTGGACGGGTCGAACCACACATCATCGCTCGGGTCCTCGCGCTCCATGTCCTGGTCCAGCCCCTGAATTTTCATCTGGTTCGCGTACGAGGCCAGAAGCGCGTTGCAGATCTCAATGATGCTGCGGAGACGCAGGTAGGCCTCCTCGGCGGTGTACTGCTGCGTCGTCACAAGCAGGTCAATCTTGTTCAGCACGAGGCACATCGACAGGCCCTCGCGGTAGGTGTGGCGCAGAATGGAGGATGTCTGCTGCGTGACACCATCCACAACATCAACGATGACCACCGCCCCATCACAAAGTCGCATCGCCGTGGACACCTCACACGAAAAGTCGATGTGGCCGGGGGAGTCGACGAGGTTCAGCACGTAGTTGCTGCTCTCGTAGCTGTGGTGCAGCGCGATGGAGCTGGCCTTCATTGTGATACACCGCTCCTGCTCGTCGGGCCGCGAGTCCAGCAGGCGCACCTCGCCGGCGAGCTGAGGCGACAAAATCCCGTTGCTCGCCACCAGGTAATCGCTGAGGGTCGTCTTGCCGTGGTCAACGTGGGCCACCATGCAGAAGTTACGAATGTTCGCCGGCTTCTGGCTCAGCCGCCGCACTTCGTCTGTTGTCAGGAGACTCATGATGGCAAGGGAAAGCAAAAATGCTTTACGAGGGGAGAGAGAAAAAAAAAAGGTTACGAAACGGATGTAGAGAGGAGAGAAGAATGCAACGCCGTGTATGAGCGCGGAGGGTGTTTGTTATACCGAAACGTATGCAAATCTGGACACTGCTTAAATACTTCAATGCGATTCGGAAGAAGGGGTGATAGATCGACGACTGGCAGTGTGCGTCAAAACCTAAAAAAAAAAGATGTAATGCTTTTCTGAGCGAAAGCACTCTTGTGTAACTGTAGACAACACACAAAAAAGGCAAAAGATCAACAAAAACAGCAGGTTACGTTGCGTACGCAAAGTGATGGAAAGAGGAAGTGAGACCGACAAAGAATACAGTTGATTAGTTGCTTCGAAGCAACGGCGCACAAGCAAAAGGTTTACACCATATTAAATCTTAAAAACAATGCTCATTAATCACTGGCAGCAAGAAAAATCCTGCTAAGAAGTGTGCTTGCAACACGGTCTGTTTTTTTTTTTCTTCTTACTTCTCAACGCGTGAGAAGAGAAAGTCTGCAACCCGTAGCTTGCCAAAAACATTGCGCCAAGACGGGCATTTTTGCTCTGTCAAAGCGAATCTGAAACTGTGCCACAGACATTGAGCCCTCGGCATAGGTGTCGGCGAGTCAGAGTTTGCGATTTGAAGTCACCCTCTCCGCCATCGCCCTGGCGCCAACAAGAAGTGCCTCAACGAACCTCATCTCTAATTTTGGTATTGCTGCTGTCTTGCTTTGAATTAATATACGCAGATACTTAGGTATCTTCCTACTAGCTAAGAAAAAAAAGAGACACAAATGCAGAAAAAGGAGAGGTGTGTGGTAAAGAACGCCGCAAACTGCGAGCTTTAAGAAAAAAGGACAAAAGCTACAAGAAATAAATACACTCAGACTGCTCGAAATCCTTTTGTGGCATAGATTAGTAGATTCGTTCTTGTCTTGCCGCGTTGCTTTACCACCCCACTCACATCCCCTTCTGCTCCCTAACGCCGACTGCACTGCGTGGACTGGCTCTTCATCCATCTGCACCCATCATCCTTTCTTTCTTTAAAAAGATGATACCAGTCCACCAATGACAGGCCGATCGTTTTTGTTGCTTGCTTGCTTGCTTGTTTATGTCAGGCCATCAGCGCACCTTAAAACTTCTCCGGCTGGTTCTTCGGCAGCATCACCCAGAAGCCATCGGAGCCGACCTTGCCCGAGAACGACTTCTCCTTCGGCAGCAGCGTGTACAGGTAGACGACCAGGAAGAGGTAGCCCACACCCTGCAGGTACTTCTTGCGCGACTGGATCTCCATCAGGTCGGTCGTCGACACGTCCCACGGCTTCTTCGTGTGGTGCTGGTAGTACTTCGCCTCCGGTGCCGGCATCTTCTCCACGTTCACGTCCATCGGCTGGAAGTAGGTCCACGGCATGTAGGTGTCGTAGATGGCGGTGTTCGGCTCCGGGAAGGGCGAGGACGAGCGGATACCGCGCTCGTTGAGCGGGTAGGCGTTCTGGATGTCAGAGGTGTTGTTGTTGTCACCACCGGTCTGGAAGGTCGGACCGTTGCCTACAAGCGCCACGCGGGTTGCCGCCATGGCGAAGATGGACGTCTTGCGCATCATTGTGAAGAGAAAAAATGGAAGGGGAAGTGCCTGAGTGCTTGCGTGTGTACGTGTGTGTGTGTGAAGAAGTCGAGATGGAAAACAACCCAACAAAGGCTCTGTTTTCGATAGAGAGCTGCGTGTGCATGGGGAAGAAATCAAGATCAGAGAATTTGTCAAGAAGAGGGAGGGCGAAGAGAAAGAGAGTAAAGCAGAAAACATCCCGCTTGTGCTTCCAAAAAAGACAATGCCACAAAGGCCTGATTATTGTTTTCAAGTTTAATATTTCTTATTTCGCACCTCAGTTATACGGTCTCATGAAAAAAAGTGGGTAAACGTTTTTTTTTTACCTAAAGGCATTCCAATTCTGTCAATCGCTGCAAAACATGATATTGACTTAATCTAATCTCCACTTCGATTCTTCAATTTGTTACATTTAGCGTTGCGTTTAACCCGAGAGTTCTGTAATTGAACAGAACCATCGCTATTATTATTAAAAAGAAAAGAAATACGGCGTAACTAATTGCCACTCATTTAAATAGCGAACAACTCAAACTTACTTGATGTGTCTTTAACAACTTCGGAACGATAAAGAAAAAAAATGCTGCTTCACTGCTGTTATTTTACGTGGCGCACTTCAAAGCCTCTGGATCACTCGTTTCGCCGCGGACGCTTTCCGCCTCGATGATCAGGGTAGGTGTTCTTCGGCAGTCCGGTGTTGCCCTCCAGGTGCGCCAAGGCCAGCAGCCGGTCCATCAGCTCTGCTAACCACTCCTCCGTCACCCCAGCTGCGGCATTCACGTGCACGCCCTCCAACTCCACTTCATACGTGGCCTTCTTCTCTGCTGGACCGCCGACACGGGTAAAGGCGTACTCGAACGTCCCTTCCGTCGCCGTCCAGCGCCGCTTCTGACGCACAAAGCCGTGCGGCTTCACCGCCGGCGCCGCCTGCCCCGTCGCCCCCCGCGGCACCTCCGTACTGATGGAGAGTCGAATGTCGTACGGGCAGTTCGGCACAAAAACCTCCACGTTGCACAGCCGCTTCTTCTCCATGACGCCGGCGAAGCTCTCCGTGCCATCTTCAGCGATGGCGTAGGTGTACCGCCCCTCTCGCGTGATCACGTCCTCCGTTTGTGTCTGGTGGGTGGGGAGCTTCTTGGTCGACTCCACGAAGCCGCGCATGCGACTGAAGTCGTCGGCGCTCACGCCAACCTGAATCCGCCCGTACGGACCGCGCAAGATCTGTGGGGTTGAAGCGGGAGAGGCACCGCTGGACAGCTGGGGTGCACTGAAGTTGCACAGACGAGCTTCCACCTCCACGTGCTGCTCGGAGAGAAAGGGTTTTAGTTGGGCTAGCAGGTCCTCTGCAAAGCGCATCACTTGGCTGCTCTTCTGTGCGGCATCGCCGCTAGCGGTGTCGGACTGCGGTACATCGGTGGTGGTGGTGGTGGTGGTGGTGGCAGAAGTGGATGTTGTTTCTGCCGTGGTGGAATGTTGCGGCTGAGCATCTCCGGCTTCGGTCTCTGCAGACGGAAGGGGAAGAGAGGCCTTCGACGTCTTCACATCTGCGTTCTCCTTCGCTTCCACAGGTGCGGGAGTCGACATTGCAATCTGAGACACAGAACGAGAGTTTGTAGGCAGAACAAAAACTGATAAACTAGGTGATGGTGCTCGTCGAGGTACGACGTAGGGTTCAACTAGGTCAATTGCACGTTGCTTGTCATGGCCACCACGATAAAAAAGAAGAGAGAAAAGTTGGCGTGGAGAGAGATTTGTAGAATGCGATGACATCGCGCATGGTATAAGCCACAGAGTATTTAGAAAGCCACAACCAATGCAGAAAAGTGAATGCACGAAGCCGTTGCGAGTGCGCCACAACTTCCAAAGCCGTTGAAGCTTTCAGCTTGCTAGCTGTATACTTGTGTGATTTGATTCTTTGAGTATATTACAATGTTTTTTGTTGTTGTAAGAGAAGCAGTAAACACAAATTTTTTTTTCTCCCAGTTCCTTTAGCGGGGACACCAGAACAAGAGCTAACGTTGATCCGTGTACTTCTGCCACACTTACTGCGCCGCCAACCCTCCCCCAGCCTTTTTTTTTTTTTCACACCCTCGACTTCACAAAGGGCGTGATCGTTTGCGGCGCAGCATCGGGCACTCCGCCCGCGTGTGACCAGTCTCATTGCAGTAGTTGCAGTAGGAGTAGCCGCATCCTCGCGCGGCCGACACGCGCGGCGCCGCCGCCGCCGCCTTCGCCGCCGTCTCCTCATTCATCTTCGCCGCAAGCTCAGCAACGCGGCTGGCGTGATCGCGCGCGCGCTCCTCCGCCGTCTTGCGGGCCTCGAGGGCCGCCGGCGTCACCTCCGCCAGCAGCTGTGCTGCTTCTGTGTGACACGCATCCACTTCCACGCACCGCCTCAGCGCGTCGTAGGCCGCCTCGACTTTCTTCAACTTCGCCTTCGCCGCTCCGAGGCGGAAGAAGGCACGGGCGTAGGCGCTATCAGCCTCCACGGCTGCCGCCGCATCGTCCGCGCTCTCCTCCATCCGCCCCGCACGGAAAAGTGCAGCGCTGCGGTTGCACAGCAGCGTCGCCTTCTCGCGTGCGGTGGCCGTGTCCGGCAGGAGGTCGATCGCCTTGCCAAAGTGACGAATCGCCTCGAGGTAGCTGGACTCCTTCATCGCCGCGGTGCCCTTCTCCACACTCTTAGTGTAGTAGTAGGCGTCTTTGGCCGCGGACGTGGCGACGCCGCGGCGGGCGTGCACCAGCGCCGCACACCGCTGCGCTCCGGCAGCGTACGTCGTGTTGACTGCGTCCGCGGCGGCGGCCCGCGTGAAGAGCGCCGCTGCCTCCTCGTAGTGCTGGAGGCCCTCATGCGCGGTGGCAGCCCGCCCCAGCGCCTTGGCGTTGGTGGGTTCAAGTGCAATGACCTCAAGGGCCATCTCCAGCGACCTGTCGTAGTCTTTCAGCGCGGCGTAGCAGGCACTGATGTTGTTCAGTGCACGGGCTCGGTCGCTTTCGGAGGTGGTGGCGGCAGACTCGATGGCGGCGTAGGCGCTAACCGCCTCGTGGTACTTGCCCGTCGAAAAGAGCGCGGCCGCTTTGGTGAACGCCTCCTCCGACATCTTCTCAATCCTGATTTCTTTTCTGTTGTGGGTTGAATAAATGTGTATGATTTTTAACACGAAAAGGCGAAAGTAAGTCTGATGAGGACCAAGGAAAAGTTAGTATAGCATGCATGCGCGGAAATGCACACGTCTAAGGACACAAACACAGCAAGAAAGAAAAAGATACATTTTCTGCTTCACTTCATTTAGAGTTCACAAACGTGCAGAACGTTGCGATACACGACTGCAAGTCAATAGCTTTCACAGCATACAGAAAACCTATTTGGGGAATGCTTTGCACAAGTGCATGCAAGGGGCACAGCTGCCTTTGATAGTTGTCTTTTTTTCTTTTCGTTTGACAAATTGATCGACTGTGGTAGCATTTGATTAATTGTGTTCTCTTATGATGTTAATAATGTACAATGCGTCGTAGCTTTTCAGTTCTCATAGACGCGTATTTGTATGTTTATAAATGTATTGGAGAAACAAAGGTTTTGCGTAGAGCGGTGAATGCTCTGCATTGCCTCCTGCGTTGGGCTTCCTCGATTGCAAAAGGCTCCCACCAACCCACAGTTTGGGCTGAGGAGAGACAGTTTGCGCGTACACAACTTTTTTTCTACCACCTCCCTTTTTGTGTACGTGTGTTGCGCAAAGAAGCTAAATAGACTTACCAAGGAAAATGACCACAATGATCAAAACGATCAAGATTACACACAGCACCACATACGTGATGAGCCGCGATTTGCCCAGCTTCTGAATCGTCTTGAGCAGTCGCTTGTTCATTCCGCCCAGCTGCGCCTCATTCTTGTCCGCCTGCTTCTCCGTCTCCTTCAGCATATGCCGCTGCTCGTGCAGCTCACTCTGGATGCCCTGCGCGTTGTCGTTGACGCGCTGCACACCAAACTCGATGCGATCCAGCGCGGCGTCGATCTGCGCGTCGTTCTGCCGTGTCTCGATGAAGAAGTCTTGAAACTCCTGATCCTGCGCAATGTCGTAGTGCGTCCCACTTACGCCGGCACCGCGGCCACCACCCTCCCCGTCCGTCGGCTCCCCGCCGTCTTCCATCAAGGCAAATTGATTCGCGCCGCTCTCGAGCCCAACGAGCGCGCCGTAGTGGGCACGAATAAGCTGCTGCGTCGTCGTGCTCTGCTGCTGCAGCTTGCCGTACGACTCCACACGCCGCTCCATCACTGCCAGCCGCCGTGCCTCAAGCATGATGGACCGCAGCTCCGTTTCGGACTTGCGAATGTTGTTGTTCAGCTCCAGCCGTTTAGCGGGTGAGTCACTTGGGGTGAGTTTGTCCACCAGCGTAATGTACTCGCGAATCTCTTTCATCGCGCCGGCAGCGCGCAGCTCGGCCTCCTGGTACGGCGTGCGGGTCTGCTCCACCATCTCCTCGTCCTCCTGCAACGGGAGCGGTGGAGGGGCGGCGGATGACGTGGTCAGCATGGCTGCTAGTGAACGAAAAT
>MDUD01006042.1:0-22136 GCA_002216565.1 Crithidia mellificae | reverse complement strand
TTCGATTGTGAAGCCGCCGCGTTCTGTGTTGCCGTGTTGCTCGTTTGCGTTTGTGAGTGTGTAAATGAGTGCTATTATTAGTATGAAAGAAGAGCACGTGAGAGAAAAACAAATTGCGTAAGACGCGAAAAAAAAAAATGAGGCGAAAGGCGGGAAATTGAGAAACACGACAAATTACCTCTTCAGAAAATAATTAATGTTGGGAACTCTGTCATGACAGCGCAGAAAAGCGTATTGCGTGTTGGAAAAACGCACAAGCAGGGTAGTCTATTAAGAGGTATAGACAATCGAAGCCTTTTGCAATCCAACGTAATCTGGACAAAGCATATTACCGACATTTCTTTAGCAGAGTAGCTTTTAATTACAAAGATATAGTGCAATTTTTGTCTCCCTTTGCTTACTTTTTATTTTTTATTTTGTCCCATAAGGGGTGATGTTAAGATGGATGTGAGTGACAAGTATACACGGATGAGCAGTTCACAGCGTTATTTCATCTCTTGCTCTTCTTGCTTCGCTGTTTACAGAAACTCATCATAAGCAGATAAAAATGACAAAAAAGCAAATGATGTGCAAGTAACAATTTAGGTCGATAGCATGTTGCAATAATGTTGTCGCAACAATTGATAAAAATTTAGAAAAGTCATTTAGGTAAACACGAAAAGAAAACACTTCAGCTTAACGCACAGGCAAGACGTCTTCATCGTCACCCTTTGAGATGTCGTGCGTGATGCGTGTGTCCTCTGAGATGCAGACCGCTGCCCGTCGTGCCATTTTGGTTTCTAGATCTGCAAACATCTCTCGCTCCGCCTCCCCCTCTGCCTCCTGAGCCACCACGTCAACGTGGTTCGCCGTCCCGCTGCTTACATTCCCACCAGCCGTCGACGACGCCGACGAAGAGGAGGGCAAAGGGTGATTGGTGCTATGGTGCTGCGATGTCACTGCCGCAGCAGTCTGCAGCGTGCTGTGGTGACGGCTGTAGAAGAAGTACCAGCACAGAGCGACGACAACCACCACAACGTAGTTGCGCCACGTGCTGGCCGGCAGCGCAAAGAGCTGCACCGTGTTGAAGACAATCCCAAGCGCAGGGGTCAGAGGGAAGAGGGGCGCTTTGAAAGGCCGCGGAAAGTGGGGTGCGGTGTGGCGGAGGCGCCACATGGAGACGCAGACGCACAAAAAAGCGACGAGGGTGCCGAAGGAGATGAGCTCGCCGAGCATGTCGAGGGGAAAGACACCCGCCACGGCGGCGCCCACGATGCCGGAGCAGATGGTGGCGGCCACCGGCGTGTGCCAGCGCGGGTGCACGCGGGACAGGGCGGGCGAGATGAGACCGTCGCGCGCCAGCGTCAGCAGCAGCCGCGGCATCGCGAGAAAGGCCATGAGGCACACCGAGGTCAGCCCGGCAATGGCGCCGATGTCTACCAGCACTCGCAGCGCCACGGGAGCCTGCACGTGGACGAGTGCCTCGATGACCGGGTCGTCCACGTTGAGAAGGCTGTAGTGCATCATACCCGTCAGCGCGATCGTGACGGCGCAGTAGCAGCAGGTGCAGATGATAAGCGTCAGCACAAGGCTCCGCGGCAGATCGCGCTGGGGCTGCTTGCATTCCTGCGCGGTGGCGCAGATTGTGTCGAAGCCGACGTTGGCGAAGAACACGACGCCGGCGCCACGAAAGATGCCGCTGATGCCGAACTTGCCAAAACTGCCCTCGTTCGGTGGGATAAACGGCGTAATGTTGGACTTAAATGTGTCCCAGTGCCCGACGGCGTAGTAGAGACCGTAGCAGACGAAGCAGCTGAGGACACCGAGTTTAACACACACGAAGACGTTGTTCACCGTGGCCGACTCGTGGATGCCGACGCACAACACCACCGTCACCACGGCGCAAATCAGCACGGCTGGGAGGTTGAGCAGAGAGTCGGAGGCGATAAAGTGCGAGCCCTGCACGACGACGGGGGAGTGCGCGAAGAGCTCGGGGAAGTGCCAGCCCCATTCACGCATCAGTGCGCAGACGCTGGCAGACCAGCTCACCGCCACGGCGGAGCCTGACACCAGATTCTCCAGCGTCAGGCACACCGCCACCATGTACGCCGCCAGCTCACCCAGCGCGAGCGAGGTGTGGGTGTAGGCGCTACCGGCGACTGGCACCATCGCTGACAGCTCCGCGTAGCACAGTCCGGTGAAGAGGCAGGGAAAGATGCAGAGGACAAAGGAGAGCGAGAGCGCGGGCCCGGCATAGAGGGAGGCGGCCTGTCCAGTGATGACAAAGACACCCGCGCCGACCACGGCACCCACACCCATGCACACGAGCGCCGTCAGGTCCAGCGTGCGGTTCAGCTCGTTGTGGCTGAGCGTCTCGATGACATCAGCGAACTTCTTTTTGCGTAAGATCTGCGCGATAACGTGCGCACCCCACCGCACTTCCGGCTCCGAGGCGATATCCATTGCTAAACGGTGCTTCTTTTTCTGATTAAGATCGTTATTCTATTTCAAATGAAAGAGGTGCGAGTTGTCAATGCGCTGATCAGAAGAGAAAAGACAACCTTTGGTTTTCTCTTTTTCACTACGCTTCTGCTCTGAGAGACAGATGGACAGGCTACACGCCGTGGCTTCGGCTGTTGTCAACCAGGAAAGGCGGCCAAAAAGAACGCGAGCCACGGTATCGCACCTTGACAACAGAAAGGTGTACTTCGAGGTGCGAGAAAGAAACCAGGCAAGATTGAGGAAAGTGGGGAGAAGAGAGCTTGGCGAAGGGCAGCATCGAAGGATATCATACCGCTTGCACGAAGACGTGTCGCTGATGACAACATGCACACCTTAATCAGTGTTTTTCCTTCTATAAAAGAAGGCGTGACCGAAGCTTTTTGATTGGAAATGCGTTTGTGGTACAAGAGCTTTGTCACGTACAGCACCCGCAGTAGGTTTATATACATTAAACCTTTTTTCCCCATCTTGTGTGTGTGCAAATAGCTGGATTTTGCAAACGTTCTCAATCTCTTTTGCGTTGTCTGAAGCTCGAGGTTCTTGTTCAAAATAGCGTGCGCCTAACTGCAATACAGGGAGAAAAACATAGAAAAAAAGGTTTTGAGGGGACTGCGGTAAAGGCAGTAAATAGAGTTCGTTTAGCAGGTTCTTCATTTTTTTCTTTCTTTGTCAACAAACATGATTTTGTGTAAAGTGCACCACGACGTGCAATTGAACCCGCCACGTCAGTTTTCCTGCCACGTTCACTTTGTGTCACGCAACATCAACAGAGTACGATGACGAGCAACAAGCAACACAAACACTTTTTTTTAACTTTTTTGACGACCCGTAACGACTTGTCCGCAGATTCGAGAGACGCGTGGCAACTCCATGAGCTCTTTGACCTTCAGCGTTGTCTCGGGCGAAAAAAAAGAAAAAAATACGCCAGAGCACCAATCAAAGCAAAAATTGAGAGCCAGTGGCGCGCGTATCGCGCTTCTTCTCGACGGTTTCGCCTTCCGCCTACTGATGCTCCTCATCGTCGTCCTCGTACGCGTCCTCTTCGGCCATCTGGTTCGCAATCTCCGCCAGCAGCTCCGGCGGCACGCCACCATGCTCAAAGAGGATGCTCGCCGCCACTTCCTGATTGCGCTGCGTTGCCAAGTACACCAGCAGCGCGCTCTGCTCATCCCACATTCCACCGCCCAGCTCTACCAGCTGTTGCACCGCCGTGCGGTCTTCCGCGGTCAGCTCCAGCTCTGCCGGCAGCTGATTCATAAAGCTGCCCGGCTCCGCCGCACCCTCGCCGGCGGTACCGTGGGCGGTGGATGGGGCAGCCGCCACGGCCTGCAGCACCGAATCAGACTCAGACGCGGGCTCGCCGCGGTCCATCATGATGGACAGAAACGCCTCGGGGTAGCGCTCCACCAGCTCGTAGACGGCGGGGTGGCGGAGCGCGATCTGCTGGGTGATAACCGGCAGCGTATCCGCGTTGCTGGCGCAGAGCGCCCGAATCTCATCGAACTGCGGGATGGCAGCGAGGGCAGCGCGCAGCTCCGCCTCGGGAGTGAGGGCCGTGGCGGCACCCGCTGTGGTCGCAGCCGCACTGCCCGCCACGCCAGCAGCGGTGCTGGCAGTGGAAGGGGCTGCCGTCGAGCTTTCTGCGGGCGGAGCAGCCGAGGTGGAGAGGTTTGCGGAGGCGTGCGCCGCACCCGCCGCGCTGCCCGCCGGGGCGGCCGGTGTGTTGTCGCGGGTCAGCTCCTGCACGAGGTGAGGCGGGATGCCATCGAAGAGGTACTCCACAGCGCGATCGACGTTCATGAAGGCGGCGCGCAGGGCGAGGGCCACCTGGTTGCGGTCCTCGAAGCCCATCGAGCACACCTCATCAATCAAGTTCGCCGGTGCGCCGTAGGTGTTGACGGCCGGAGCTGCGGGCGCCACCGCTGCCGGGGCGGAGGTGGCAGATGGTGCCGCGGGGGCGAGGAAGGAAGACGGCGGCACGGGTGCTTCGGCCACTTCGGTGCTCGCCGCCGCCGCCACCGCCGTCTGCGCCGTGTCCTTCACCTCCGCATTGCCGGCGGGGTCGGATGGCGTGGTGATGTCCACCATCGACGACGGCTTCCCGCTCGCGTCCACACGCGCCGGCGCGGAGGAGGCCGGTGTGGCGGAGTCGGTGGCCGGTGCAGCCGGCGGGTCCGCCTTCGGAGCCTCTGCGGGGGCCTGCGCAGGGGGCTGTGCCGCCGGCTTCGGGATCTTGCGCTTCCGCCCTGCCAGCACAAGCGAGTCGCCCTCCTTGACGCCGGCGTCCGTCACCGTCTTGGCGTCCTCCAGCACCGCCCCGTTGAAGCACAGCCGCAGCGACGCCGGCTCGTAGTCGTCCTCCACGAGCTTCTTCACGTCGAGGACGGTGGCGGTCGGCTCCACCTCCACCTCGTGCTGCTTGCCGGTGATGGTCTTGAGTACAAGCTTCATTGTGTATGCAGAGAAAGAAAAAAAAAGGTAAGGAAGACTGAAAAAGAAAGATAATAAAAAAAATAGAAGCGCAACAATTGGGTTTTTTTTTGTAGTATAAACGGTGTTGTTGTTTTTTTTCTTCTCCAGGGCTCCTCAAGGTTGGGGAGAGCACCTGCGGAATAGCCAGTAACGCAGCGGAAAGTGATGATAAGAAAGACAGTGAGAAACGTAGAAGTAAATCTATGTTCTGCTCAAACTGAGAGGGAGAAAAAGTAGGGGAAAAATAGGACGGTTTGTATAGACTCGAGAAGCCTTCAAAATATGTATGCTTCTGAAGAGCTTGTGTGGGTTTCTGGAAACTTTAAAAAGGGGTGAATGAAGAGGAGATAACAACAGTCGCGTAAGAAAGGGGAGAGAGAAGAATGGCGCCGTAAAGCATAACGAAAAACAACAGCATCAACACCCATAGTAATTGACAATCTAAGAGAAAGCTAAATTTAGTTCACAAGCGACATCGAGCAGTAGCAACGCAGCACTTTCTTTCGCACAAAAAATGGAAAAGATCAGAAATATGATCTAGTGTGTAGCTGCCAGCACACGCACGCGCAAAGCAAGGTCTGGTCCCACGATTCACTTATCTGTCCCTTTTTTGTTGTTTCTTACAAGACTCTTATTTGTGTTTGAGCGTTTCCATTCGCACACAAAGCTAATATACATATTCACCTCATATTCAATGGCAGAGTCGGCGAGAAACAAAAAGAGGAAAAGAAAGGGCTTCAGAAAAAACCGCCGCCACTCGCCACGCATCAGTGGTGCAATGGTGGCAACTTGCCGATGCTGCCACTGCCGACGGTACCCGTACCCGACAGCACCGTCACGTTCATCGTCGCGGCAGGTGCGCGCTCATCGTACATGCGCCACAACTCTTCGTCTGTGATCGCCTTGTTCGCCGTACTCGCCGCCCCACGCACCGGCACTCGCGCTCTTGTGCCGGCTTGACTCACTAGCCCATCACGGCCGTGTGCCTTGGTGGTGGTCGAGCCCAAGGTTGTGGTGGCGGTGGTGGCCAGCAGCGGTGAGCGGGTGGGCGGCGAGGGCGAGGCGTCGAGGTGATCGTAAAAATCTGACGGCAGCCAGTCACGGCCATCTGCGTCGTCGTCGTCGCTCTCCGCGCCGCCCCCTGTGCGGAGGCCACGCAGCGACGGTCGTGACGAAAACCCCTTGGACACGGCGCCCGCTGACGTGGAGTCCACCGTAGTGCTTGCACCGCGCTGCTGCTGCTGCTGCCTACCTTTGCTTGACCGCGTCGCACCCGTCCCCGTCGCGGCGTTGGCGGTGGCTGTGCTCGTCGGCCACAGCACCGTCTTGCGCACGAGGTGGGTCTGCTGTGCGCGTTGCCGCTCTCGCAGCAGCTTCTCGTACTCGGCGTTGTGGCTGTGGGTGAAGCTGCGGGCGAGGCAGACACACTTCACCACGTAAAGCAGCACCACGTCACCCGCCTGCACCACCTGGCCCTCGACGTGGTACTGCACCAGCCCGGTCGGCGGGCTGTGGGCGAAGGCGCAGAGAATCTCCTCGCCGGTGTCGGTCGCCACCATCCACGCCACCACCGAGAAGCGCTGGCGGGCTGCGGAGGGGATGGGGCGTCGTGGGCCGCCACCGGACTGGATGGCGCCGTCGAAGGCCACAAGAGTCCCAACAGCCGCGCCGTCCATCACCAAGGCGGGAGACACGACACCAGACGTTGTGAGGCCTCCGACAACGGCCCCGGCCTCCGCTGGGACCGCGGTGTTCGACAGCGTTGCGTTATTGTTCAACTCTACCGAGGTGGGGGATCGCGTGGGGGAGGGGGGCGGGGTGGCACCAAAGAGATCCTCCTTCTCCAGCGTCTGCCCAAAAGAGCGCTCCAGGGCAATGAGGCGCGGCGCCGTGGGCAGCCACGCCCGCTCCGCCACCTCGCGCATCGACGTGGCACGCAGCACGGCGTGCAGGCAGCGCAGACAGTCAAGGCAGTCGTCGGAGAGGGCGTGGCGCACGTAGTGGGCCTGCGTCTGTCGTAGCACGGCGAGGGGGGTGCGCAGGCGGATGCGGTGGCACCGCCCGCCCGTCCCACTCGGCTCCACCTCCAGCGCAATCGCCGCCCCGCCGCTGGTCAGCCGCGCGGTGTCGGGGCGAGAAACGGCGGCACTGCTGACACCCGTCACTGCCGCAGCGGTGGTGGCGGTGGTGCTTCCGTGACTGGGGACGCCCTCTACGCCTGCGGGTGGGGTGACGAGGGCGGGAAACGTCAGGTACGACCGCCCCGGCACAAAGAGCTCCGCGTTGAAAAGCATCGCGGTGCCGATGGACGGGTAGTGATGGGACGCGAGGAAGGCGGTGAGACGAGTGAGAACGCGGTGCACCTCCGGCACCGTCCCTTCCAGGCACCAAATCCGCTCCTGCCCATCCGACACTTCAAACCCGCTCAGCCCTGGTGGGGTGATGACTTGCAGAGCGGCGTCGAAGGGGTGCGCCGGCGGCGGCGGCGGCGGTGGCACCGACCCTGCCAGCTCCGCGGATGGCGCGCCGCCCGCACGGCTCGCCCCCTTCGCGCCACTTCCCGTGTCTGGCTTCGAGCTGCTCTTCTTCTTGCTCGCCCGCCCGCCTGGCGCCGCCGTGGAGACCTTCCCGCCCACCCCACCTGCACTGTTGGCAGCTGCCGCGCTGCCGCTGCCCGCCCCGCGACCACTCGAGGTGGTCTTCTCCAACGCGTCTTGGCTCTCCGCGGATGGGGACGGGGGTGGCGGTGTGTACAGCTGCACATCCCCCGTGGCACGTGGCAGTGACGTCACCTCCTGCAGGAGTAGACGTAAGCACGCCGGCATCCAGGTGGCGGCGTAGGGCAGGCGGAGCACCGCGTGGGTGAGAAACGCCTTTTGCTGCAACCGCACCCCCGTGTCGTCGACGTGCTGGACAGGAGGATACGGGTGGAAGAAGTTGAGCGTCACCTCCACCGTGCTCGCGGTGGTCAGGCACGTCTGTCCCCCGGCGAGGCTCACGGTGGAGCGGTCGGGCAGCAGCTGCACCGCCTCGGAGAAGCGCACCTGATCGTCCGCGAGGAAGTCACGCACGGAGAAGCCGCCGCTGCCGAGGAGCGTTTCGGACTTGGCCTTCTTGCTTTGCGTGCCCTTCGCATTGGGCGACGCGGCGGCGGCGGCCTCGTCGTCGGCGGTGGAGTTGAAGGACTGCCACAGGGAGACGGTGCACGGCTTTGCGTACAGTTGTCGATACACCTCCAGCGGATTCCCCAAATCGCTGAGGAAGAGCACATGCTCGTAGTAGTCCAGTGGGGCATCGAACCTCTCTGTGGTAGCGGAGGGGAAAGAGGAGGCGGAGTGCGTGGCAAGTGACAGCGACGGCAAGAGAGGCTGCGAGGTCGACGGCGACACGGCTAGGCGGTCCGACGTGGAGGCGGGGGCGGCCACGGAGAGGCCCGGAGTCAGCACGCAGGCGTCGCCGAGCTGCACCCGCGCTCGCAGCAGACGCGACGTCGGAAGCGCAGCCGTTGCGGCCGTCATGCTGCCCTCCCCCATTCCTCCTCCCGCTGCTGTCGTGGCGGCGGCGGCGGCGGCGATAGCGTTCTCGCCATCGTCCACGCCTCCGTGCGTAGTGGACGGCAGACCCGCCAGCCCACCCACTCGCAGCACCACCGGACGGCACTGCAGGACGCCTTGCGGGGTGAGCAGCGGGGCATCGCGGCAGCACACACGGAAGCGCAGCTCCGTCACGCCCAAGGCAGCGGTGGTGGTGGTGCCGCCGCCGACAGGCACAGACAGCGGCACCGTGACGTTCACCGTGGTGGAGGTGAGGAGGGGGATGAGGGAGAGGGCCACCCCGCCCAGGCACCGCGCACCATCAGGTGGGCCACCGCCGTGGTTTGCCGCATTGGCAGCGGGCCCTTTCCCTTTCGCCCCGCCTGTCGCGCCGCCACCACCACCTCCGGCAGTGGCAGCGGCCTTCGTTCGCTTCTCCGCACCGCCGCGGCTGGGCCGACGTGCCGCACCCGCTTCCCCACCTGCGGCGGTGGCAGCACTTGGCAAGGCATAGACGTCAATGCGGTTGGCGTCGCGGCGATTCAACAGCGCCTGCCGCGCTGCCGTGTCGCCCACCTGCACCAGCTGACGCGCCAGCGGTAGCAGCGGCGGCAGCGCAGAGGCGGTGGCGCTGGTGTCGCCATCGAGGGCCGGTGCGGCCGCCAGCGCCTCCTTCACTGCGTCGCGCAGGTGGACGGAGTGCTGTTCGTTGTTGATGCGTAGAAGCACCAGCACGTCCGGGGCGGCGTCGAGCGCGGTGCAGCCGGTGAGAAACACTTCGAGTGCCCGCTCGTCCTCCACGAGGCTAGGCGCCACGGCAATGTTGACCGTGGACTTCTTTTCCTTCTCTTTTTTCGCCATGCAGAAACTGTGTTTCTTCTTCTTCTCTTTCACACGTTTTGTTGTTGCAAGGTCAAAGGAATGCGTCGCAGATTGAGTTGCGTTGAGAGTGGCTTGTGGGGCTTTCAAAAAAGGAAAGCGAAAGGCAGCAATGGCTCCTCTTTGCTTGTGCCTCGCCACAAATGTGCGAAGTTTCAAAGTGAGAAAATAAGTGGTATTTACATGTACTGTGAACGGGTAAAAGGAGATATAAGTGCCCGATTGCCCATCATAGCGTGTGAACAAGAAGAGAAAAGGAGAGAGAGAGAGTGCAAAACAAAATAGCAATCAGTGAGGACTTTGATACCAATACGATGACACAATATGCTGCACTTTGCTCAATAAATTAGCACATAAGTAGCTTATGGCAGGTCCAATCCACATTCTCTAAAGGTACCTAATTGTTGAAAAAAAACGCAAAACCCAGTGATTAGCGTCATAGCCGATCCATCACGCGCCGTCAGCAACGCATTCAAAAAGAACCGTGCTCATTCTGATTTCCTTGTTCAATGTCACTATAATCTCGTAGTATATTATAACGGGGCTTTCAACATTTAATTGTGTTTTCTATTTGCATTTGTGAAAAGGAATGCGCCAGATGGAATGTCGTCGGGGACTGTGGTGCACCTATCGTTCAACTTTTATGCATGTTTACTCTCATTCCTCCGCGAGCCGCACAACGCCCTCGCTTGACGCCTCTTTGAAGCTCCAAATATATGTGATCTTAAAATAACAGTCATCTCAAAGAAATATTAAAAGCCTTGACAACACGCGCGCACTTCACGTAACGTGAAAGGGGGAGACAAGGAAAAGGATAAAAAAAATGATGAACAGCAAGTCAAAATTGTACAGCAGGTGCCAAAACAATTTACTGCTGCTTATCGCGTCTGACGTGCAAACACAATTGCCTGCACGCTGTAATAGGAAAGGCGCGACAGAGCAGCACAGAAGCTTTTTCTCGCGCCTCCGCTTGTGAAGAACACGCCCCGGAAGACGTGAGAAAAGGTTACTTGCAAGAATAGTAATGTTGAAGGACAGGAGGGAGAAAGAAATATAAAAAGCGCATTCCACAAACAGTAGAGAAACGAATAATTGGTGCGCACTCTGAACAGCTGACATATATATAATTGTATTTGAAGACGGGCTGGAAATGAAAGAAAAAGTGAAACAAAGCACCAAAGCAAACATCGTTTTTCCTCATCCACGTACACAGCACGCTTTACGCGGCTCCGTACGTAGTAGCAGGCCAGTCCAGCAGCGGCTCCTGCTCCGTCACAGCGCGGAACGGGACGCAGTAGGCAATGAGAAAGACCACCACCACGATGCCCACGATGAGCATGGAGAGGCGCAGCAGGTGGTGTGCCGTCGCCGCGTCAGAGGCGGAGAGGTCGATCGTTGTGATCGGGCCCACCGCCGTCGACGTCTCAATCAGCTGCACGTGCCACGTCGCCTCCTCAATCTCGAGCGCCGCCACGTGCCCCGGGTCACCCTTCTTCCACCGCGACATGCCAAAGTCGATGTCGATGAGGCGTCCATTGCACAGCCGCCAGCCGTTGAAGTCGCGAGGGTCGTGCGGGACGTGGCCGACGACGACCGAGTTGATGCCGGGGAATTTCTTCGTCAGCACCTTATCGAGGTCGTTGCACTTGACATTCAGAATGCTACGCACGAGGATGGGGTTGCTCACGTCGTCGGCGTCGTCCTCCGCCAAGTTCAAGCCGTCGCGCGCAAGGGGCGAGATGGTGCCGTTCAGCAGCGCCTGCGTCAGCTCCGCGTTGAAGTCCTCGACACGCTTGAGGCTCGTCAGCATGCTCGCCGTGGCGGTGGAGAAGCCGCCGTGCATGAAAAGAAAAGGCCCGTAGTGGAAGATGGCCTTGCGGGTGCGCAGGTACCTGCCCACCTCCGTCGCGTTCGACAGCAGCTTGTCGCGGCCCTCCTTCCCACCCTGCTTTGCCAAACTCCCCTCGTCCACCGCCGTGTAGTCGCCGCGGAAGTTGCGCAGCTCGTGGTTGCCCAGCAGCTCCACCACATCCCCACCACGGGTCCGCGCTTCCGTCTGCAGCCGCATGAGAAGCTCCACAATTTTAATATCGTCCGGCCCGACGTCGAGAATGTCACCCAGCTGCACGAGGAAAGCATCCTCGCCGATCCAGTGGGTGCTGCTGTCGACCAGCCCGGTGAGGCGCAGCACAGAGACGCTCTGCTCGTAGTCGCCGTGCAGATCGCCGACGGCGACGATGCGACGGGCATCTGCACCGAGGTGCAGCGGTGACAAGAGCACCAGCATTATGCTTAAGAGCACCAGCATGGGAAAGGCGCTGCAGCGACCCGCACGAGAGGCGGGGTAAGACTGTGCACGTGCCTGCATCATTTAGGTTATTTCCTACGTTTCGCTTTCGACTGCTTTATTGTCTTTGTTTGCTTTGCTTTGCTTTTTTTTTTTAAAAAATACGTTGCGTTTTACCTTCTCGATAAATGATGCTTGATGATTGTATTAAATGCTTAATTGAAAGATGGAAGGACCACGAGGGCACACGAATTACACACGCACACGCCGATTAAGTTTATATGCTTGCTTGTCTGGTAGCGAGAGCGATTGCTGCTGATGTAAATATAAATGATAGATTCACTGGAAGATGTCTGTGTGTTTGTTATAGAGAGAGCGGCAGCTCAGCCTCCGTTGCAGTCAGATTGTTACGTGCTTCGTTGTTGCCTTGTACTTTTTCAGATTTTGGGATCTGACACAGCGTAACGGTAACGCATGGAAATGTGTTTAGTTATACAAAACAGTGAGAGAATTGCAAAGACACAAAGAAGAAGTGAGAGAAAGTCGTCTAGAGAGAGCAATGCAGTTATTTCTTTCCCCAAAAGATTAACTAAGGCGTGCCGAATGCAAGCGTTTATGCTCTTCATCGGAACGCCTAGCCGATCGGTTCCGATAATAAAAAAAAGGTCTAATCTGAAAACAGAAGGGAAATAAGGAGTCCGAATATCTCAGACACAGGATCCAATGTAAGTTTGTTTTGTAAAATTTCGCGAGACTATGCAAGTTGCGCCTGCGCATGTCGGAGGCATTGCCATGGGGTTTTTTTTTCAGCTTTTCTTTTGTCGTAATATGTGTTGCTTAGCAGAAGGCAATTGTTAAATGCAGGTTTTCCATCGTAGAGATAGAAGGGCGATAACGCTTAAACGAAAGAAAAAAGACAAAATCTTTCAGGGCAGCTTTTCCCCCGCCAGGATTTGAAGAGAGACAGGAATTAGATTCAGCATACACACATACACAGAAAGTTTGCGCTACAAACACGAGGTACTTTGCCCTACGCTATGCCATATCCTCCCTTTTTCCTGCACCCTCTCTACCTCTCTATAAGTCATGCCTCGCCTCAACTACTCGTGCGTGGTGGCGCAGGCGGGGGAGGTGGGGATGGGTTCTCGAGGTAGCGGAGAGAGTAAAAGTTTTCGCGGCCGCGCAGGCTGCCCGCGCGAAAGTCGGAAAACAGCTTTCCTGTTTGCGTGTCAAACTTCAGCCCAAAGCACGGCTCCAAGACGTCACGGTTCAGCCGCTCCATCGTCTGTTCTCCCGGTTCAATGACAAAGCGTTTCTTGGACGCGCGAATGAGGAGGAGGGCGATGAGAGACAGCACAAAGAGCACGGGATAGGTGTAGGGGCGCAGGAACTCGACGTGCGGCTCGAGGGGTGGGAGGAGAGGGGCCAGCATGAACAACACGCTGACGGCGGTGAGTTGAGAGAAGAAGACAAAGGAGCACAGCGCCGTGAGCAGCTGCACGAAGTGGTAAGAGCGGTCTTGGCGGATGTAACTGTACTGGAGAGCCAGTTCAAAGGCGGCCATGCCTGCCACGTCGCGCTCCTTCACCGTCTTCATTGAATCAATTACGCACTTCGATCGAGAAAACAGATTACCGTTTTGCTAAATGTGTATGTGAGACTTTGAAGAGCACAAAATAGGAAAAAGGGGAGTGATCCCCGCAAATTGACCGCTACTAAAGCAGTTTGGCAACGAAAGGTAGCACACGGAAAATAGAGAAAGAATTAGAAAATCAGCGAAAATAAATAGAAAGCATAAAATTGAAATATTTTCTTTTTAGTTCTTCTCTCACCTGTGACAACACTGTCAGCAATTCCAACAGAAACAAATGCTCTGGCAAAGGTGACCTTGTTGGTATCCAACCCAGAAGCATGTACCATGCACGTACTGTGCGTCGATGCGGACGCTGCTGATGCTACAAACTGCGCAGCAGCATTGTGAACACTAGTCGTGCTTTTTTTTGTTGACTACTACCCTCATTAATCCTGAAAAAGTATTGAACTAACTGAACAGTCCCAAGCAACTAGTGTGTGGAGTGGGATGTTGTTGCATCTAGTGTAATTGTTGTGAGTCCAGATAGAAGAGAGTTCACCAGCTATTTTACATAAAAATTCTCGGTATCAAGCGATGCAAAGGAGACGACAGGGCGGAGAAAACGAAGACGCGCAACGCAACGTACGAGCCGGCAACAGTATAGCAGAAAGGCCCCTAAAAAGAAGGAAAGCAGAACGGAAGTTAGTACCCGTTTGATGTGCGTGTGTGAGTGTAAATGTGAGTGCAAACGTGTTTTTTTTTTTTTGCGTGCGCTGTCAACTTCCTTTCGCGTTGGCCTTCTCCAACAGCCCCTTCTTGCGCGCAATCTCGCTTTCTTGAAAGCGGCAACGCTCCAGCGCCTCGTCGTAGGTCATTCGTGCGTCGTTGGCCACGCGCAGTCGCTCCTCCTTCTCACGCGCCAGTCGTTCATCCTCTGCGGCAGCCCACGCACGCCGACTGGAGACGTCAGCGAGCACTTTTGTCTTCCACTGCGCGCACGCCGCCCACGCCCTGGCAAGCTCGGCGTCGCTCTCCTCCCTCGCCTTCGCCTCCTTGCGCGCCCGCTGCTCCACCGCCTCCTTCGTGAACACCCTCTTGAGACCGCGGCCAACGTAGTCGCTCGGCTTCTTCTTGGACGCGTTCAGCTGCAGCGGGTCGCAGCCGGCCATGAGCAGCACACCGACCATCTGCTCCCACGCACTCGAGTCGGGCCGCGCGTACTGGGCGGCGATGTGCAAGGGGCTGTTGAGCTCCGCGTTGAGGAGGCGGGGGTTGGCCCGGGCCTGCAGGAGCAGCTGTGCCACGGGCAGGTCGCACCGCACCGCGCAGAAGTGCAGCCCGCTGTTGCCCTGCTGATCCTGCCGATTGCAGTCCGCCCCACAGCTGAGCAGGTACTCCGCCACGGCTGTCTGCCCCATCTTCACCGCCACCAGCAGCGGGGTGGCGTTGGCTGCGTCGGCGACGTCGAGAGCGGCGCCGTGCTCGACCAGCCACCGACTGACCCGCACGTCCCCGTCGAAAGCGCACTTGTGCAACGCGGAGCTGCGCTGCCGGTCCAACTCATTCACCTTCTCCGCCGGCGCGTCACTGTGCTGCAGGAGCACCTCCATGCACTCCACGCTGCCACACGCAGCGGCGGTGTGGAACGGGGTGGACTGCGTGGTGGACTGAATCGTGTCGTCCGCCCCGTGCTCCAGCAGCAGCTCGCAGCACTCCACGTAGTTGTGCGTGACGGCCTCGTGCAGCGGGGTGCGGCCCTGCCCATTAACGGCATTCACGTCCGCGTGCAAGGCCAGGATGACGTACTCAAGCGTCGTGGGGTTTTTGTCAAGGGCTAGATGTACAATGGTGTTGCCGTTTTCGTCGCGGCACTTCGTCACGTTGTCGTTGATAGAGAGAAAGTCTTTGGAGAGGCGATTCAGTGCATCGAGGTTGCCATCTCGCACCGCCTCGCGGACGGCGTCGAGGAGGGCTTTGGGGCCCTGCGGTCCTCCAATGACACCTAGATTCATTTCTTGAAAACACACCTCAGCGAGCTAAATAATAATATTTGAAAAAAAAATAGCCCGACACCGAAAAAAAAGACCAAAACGTACAAATAGAGCATTTGCGAGGAGTCAAGAATAGGTCGAGGAAGAGAACCGGAAGGAAAAGAAATAATTTAGCAAACAACTAAAATACGCATTTGCACAACTCCAGCTTCAAAAATCGCCTAAAAGCGACATAAAGTATATATCATCGGCGTATTTTTGTACTTTTTTCTGCAAAACGCATGCCACGAGGCACTGCGGAAAAGAAAACAAAGTAATGTGCCACTCAAAAGCAAAATGTCCGTTTCTCATTATTTTTTTGTGAGGGTTTTCCCGTTGTTGTAATTGATTTTATAATTCTTAAACGTGTGTCGCTGTTATTTAAACGAAAAGCGTAGCTGCAGCACGAGGCTGCAATATTATTGCGCAGAGATTATTAGATAAAAACACCTTACTGTACAGGGACTGGGATGGTCAGGAAAAAAAAAAGCAAGCAGAGGAAAACAAAACTGTTTCGACCTCGCATCATCAGCCTTTTAATCTTTTTTCAGACTGCTTGATAGATGCCGCTGCGAAGTGAAATGCTGCACAGCCGCTAAATTCCCTCCTCCTCTTCGAAGCCGTAGGTGCGCAGCCACTCGGGCATCACTACCGTCACACCCATCATCATCGCCTGTGCCTCCTTCGTATCGGAGCGGCGTACCTTTTGCAAGAAGCCAAACGTCACAAACTCCGGTGGTGGAAACGTCCGCGCCACCGCGCTGGTGGGATGAATAAACGCGATGGTGCGCGTGGACAAGATGAGGTATGGGGTCTTGGTGGCGCGCTTGTCGTTGTACTCGACCGAGAGGGAGCGGCACTCGTGCACGGTGGCGCGGCGTGCAACCTGGTCCATCAGTCCTGGGATGAACACCTGTCGCAGCAGCAGCTCCGTCTCCTTGCCCACAGCGGCGGCGCTCGTCGCACCGGCTGGCTCTCGGCTCGTCCCTTCCTCCTTGTCTGGCACCGCCGCTTCGCTCTCGTCGAGCGTGTCCGCCAGCTCGTCGGCGCTGTCGGCAACGTGCTGGCGCATGTGCACGCGCAGCTGCGCAAAGAGTTGCCTTGCCTCGTGCATGCTCTTCTGCACCAGGCAGTACATCCCGCAGCTGCGGCGCGGATCGCTGCAGTACACGTGGAAGGCGTTGAGGTAGGTGACGAGGTCGCTGCCCGGGTTTAGCAAAGCGCGGATGCGCGGCTGGCGAGGGTCGACCGGCGTGTCGGCCTGCTCGCTGCTCAGCTTCCGCGCCTTGAGTTGGTTGCCCTCGCCGGTGAAGACGTTGGTCGTGGTGGTGGCCACGGCGACGATGGCGGCCACCATGTCGTGCACGGCTGGGGTGCGGCTGCGCTGCAGCACCTCAAGCACCGCCCGCGCAAACCGCGGCGGCACCGGGTAGGCGACGAGGCTGCGACCGAGCGGGGTGATGGTGAAGTTGCGCGCCGCGTCGAGGGCGCCAATGACGCTGAGGTGCTGCAGGGCAGCCTTGAGGTCCGTCTCGCGCGGCGGCGAGGGGAACGGGAAGCCGCCGACGTTCTTCACCCCGATGTGCTTCATTAGCAGCACGACGGAGTCGAGCGGGGTGCGCAGCACCTCGGGGTCGCCGTGCTTCGGCATCAAGTTTGTGTATACGGCAGTGCTGTAAAGGCGGTAGCAGTGGCCTGGCCCAACGCGACCCGCACGTCCGCTGCGCTGCTCCGCAGAGGCCTGACTTGTCCATTCAATGCGGAAGCAGCTTGCCTTCGTCTCGTCGTCGATGACCTTCGATTTAGCGCGACCGGCGTCGACCACGTACTTGATGTTGGGAATTGTGATGGAGGTTTCGGCGACGTTGGTGGCGACGACGCACAGCCGCGTGCCCTTAGGTGGCGGCTTGAAGACCTCCTGCTGCTTCTGGAAGTCCAGCAGCGCGTAGAGAGGAAGAACGTGCAGCGTGTCGTACTCACCGTTCACCTCATCCTCCGGCTCCTCCTCCTCCGCCCCTTCCATCATCGCACGCGCACGCACCTCGCCGTCGCCCGCGTCGTCGTCTTTGCCGCCACCGCCCCCGTCCACCACCTGCATCCCGTGCTCGGTGCGGGTGCGCTTCTTGTGACTCCCGCCGCGCTGCTGCTGCTGCTGCGACGCCGGCCTGCGAAGGCGGCCCTCGTGCACGGTCTCGTGCTCTGCGGCACCGCCAGCGCCGGTGTCCTCGTCGTCGAGCGCGTAGTCAGCAGTGCGAAGGCCAAATTCGTCCTTCTCGTCCTCTTCCTCCTCGTCTTCTCCTGCCGCACTCTCTCCGTTCCCTGCAGCCGCGGCACCGAACCGCTTTGTCTTCTTCCAACTTACTCTTCCCCCTTTCCCATCTGCCTCGTCGTCGCTCGACGCCGCCGCAGCCTCCTCCGCGCTCTTCCCTGTCAGCAGCCGGTGCTTTGTGTAGCCGCTGTCGTAGTACTCGATCTTCGTCTTGGCGTAGTGGCGGCGCAGCCGCCCGCACAAATCCTCAATCTCCTGCTGAGTGCACAAGAAGACGAGGATGCCGCCCGGCGGGAGCTTCTTGTGCATCTGGCGCACCTTGTCAAACGCCTGGTCGACGTACTCCTTCAGCTCCGTGCGCCGCGCGAAGTGATTTGTGACGGGAAAACGGCGCGCCTCCACGTTGATGAGGGGTGGGGTGATCGGGAAGAGTGCCCGGTTGTCCTTGAAGTCCGTGACGCGCATGGTGGCGGACATGATAACGAGCTTAAGCGGCTTGATGCTCGTCTGGGCCACGTCACCGTTGACCTTGCGCAGCTCCTCCTGAAAGAGGTCGTTGCGCAGCGGCACAATGCGAGAGAGGAGGCCGATGAGAATGTCGCACGAGATGCTGCGCTCGTGCGCTTCGTCGATGACGATAACGCTGTACTTCTTGAGAAGAAAGTCAGATTGGATCTCCTTTAGCACAATACCCTCTGTTGCAAACTTAAGCTTGCACTTCTCGGAAAGGTTGTTGTCGTAGCGGACGTGGTAGCACACCTCCTCGCCGAAGGTGACGTTGAGCTCCTCGGCGACGCGCCGCGCCATGGAAACGGCGGCGACTCGGCGCGGTTCGGTGACGAGGATGCAGCCCTCGCGGCCAAAGGTGTAGCCCTCGGGGTGGCCGTAGCCGGCCTCCCATAGAAACTGCGGAATTTGCGTTGTCTTGCCACTCCCTGTCTCACCGCACACTAGGACAGAGGTGCGAGTGGTTTCGTTGATTGCCTCCATGATCGGCTGCTCCTCGCGCAGCACAGGCAGCCCCTCACGCTGCTGATCCACCTCGGCAGTGCGCTGGATGTCAATGTGCACGTTGGTCGCTGCTGTCTTTGCCTTCTCTGCCACCTCGGCCTCCAGCATCGCACGTACGCGCTGCATCTCCTGCTCTTCCTCGCGCCGCGTCGCCTTCATCTCGGAGATGATGCGCTCTTGCGTCTCCATCACCTCTACCGTGTGCTTCTTCTCCACCTCCTCGCGCTCGTTGCGGGCCCTGAGGTGCTCAACGAAAAGCTCGCGCTTGCGCTGCTCCTTCGCTTTCCGCTCCTCGGCCACCTCCGCCTCGACAAGTCGCTTGTGCTGCGCCACAACGTCGCGCGCCGCCGCCACCTCGGCCATCGCGTCACGCGTGCGCTCCTTCTTTCCCTTCTTTTCCAACCGTTGTGCTTCGCGGCGCTCCACGCGCGACTTGGCAAGGACACTCGGCAGCGGCGTCCCCAGCCCAAGATCGGCGAATGAGAGGGAGGGCTTCTTTGGCATCGCCACGCGGATTCGCCCTGACACACACTGAGGACTCAAAAAGAAAAAAAAAAGAGAAGGGTAATTTGCGTGTTGATTCTTGATTGTGTTTATGTACTGCTCTCGAAACAGTGGCAGATGTCAAAAAATGGACAGAATTCAGTGATGTTAACGTTTGTGTGCGTAAGAGTCAGAGAAGAAAAACGATGTTGTAGGGTACATACGTCGAAGAAGCGTTGCGGTCAACGTTTCATGCGATGCGGCGGGGGACGTGAAAGCCCGGAAGGTGAAGATGGATGGGAAGAATAGAAAATGAGGAACAAAGGTGTAAAAGTGGCAAAACCAGCAACAAAGTCCACAGTCCCGAAAAAAAAAAAATATTCAAAACGAGGAAACCTTTGCACCTACACGCTCGGACATCACAGGACCTTTTCGGTTTGTTATGTTCATTGCAGATGCTGCTAAATTTGAACCTAGCCCACTGCTTAGGTCCTCGTCTAAAAAAATGGCCGCAACGCTTTCCGCCTCTGTTGCTGCGTGTGTGATGCTTCTGGCTAGGCATCAATGGAGGCCATGCTGTTTCGTGCACTTGACAAGCAAGCACGCATGAGTGCAAAGAAAACACTGACGCTGTCGGCGTCTAGGGACAAGATCAATAGCTGATCCAATGCTGAGAAAAGTCAATTTGTCATTTTCGGGTCTTCAGAAGCAACGTTCACGGCGCAGTGGACTGGATGTGGGTAGAGGTTTTGACTCTCTTTGCCACATTCAAGCTGAAGAAAGACGTTGCGAAGAAACGAGGCAAAAGGCACATTAAACTGTGCTGTTAGTAAATTTTTAACAAAGAAACAACGAAAAGCGACCAGCGACTATCTGCCTGGGCCAAAACAGCACACCTCTTTCGAAACAAGGAAAAGTGAAAACGAAATATAAAATGGAAAGAGAGCTTGAGAGGCGTACACTTCATCAGATGTTTCAAGAAAAAAAAACTATAAAGCTAAAACAAAAAGAAAAGAAAGAGTTAAGATCTTTTTTCTGATTTTTGACGGACCAATCAGGTAGAAGGAGGCTGGCTAAAACAGAAGAATGGAAGTTGAGTAACACAATCAATATCAACATCCAATTGTCCTTTCGCCTCTCTAAAAACACAATTGAATCCCGTAACACGCTGCACCGGCACTACTGCTTCTTCGCCGCCGCGGCAGCCTTCTGTGCAGCCTTCTGAGCAGCCTTGGCCGCACGCTTCGCCGCCAGCTCATCCGCCGCCGACGCCTTCTTCGGCAGCGTCTTCAGGTGCTGCGCCTTGGCCGACAGGTGGTTGATCTTGTCGCGGCCATCCGGAATGTAGATGAGCACCTTCTTGTCGCTCGAGTCGTCATCCACGATGTAGTACCCGCGGCGCTCCAACTGCACGATGTCGCCCTTCTTCAGCACCGACAGCGCCTCCTCGCCCAGAGCCTCCTGCGTGTAACGCGACACGGGGGCAATGATGTCGTCGAGCGTCTCGTCTGGCTCCGGCTTCGCCTTCGTCAGGAGGTGGTCGTACTCGTTCAGCGTGAGCACCACCGCCTTCTCGCTCTCCGGCACCCAGGTGAGCTTGGACTTCGTCTTCTTCACGTCGCCCTCCGGATGGAGGACGATGGTGGCCTCCGTCGGCAGCGCGCCGGCGCTTGGACGCTTGATGTCCTTCACGTAGGCATTGCACCAGTCCATCAGCGTCACCTCGTCGCCATCCTTGATGAGGGCGACGTCCTCGGCGTCGAGAAAGATGACGTCCGACTTGAAGTAAGTCTTCTCCCCGAGATCGGGGTTCTTCTTGTGCAGCGCACGCTTGCAGGCCTCCATGTGTGCCTGGCCCTCCACGGTGCAGCGAACCTTGAGCGTGTTCGACACGACCGTGTAGCGTGGGCTAATGGGGTCGAGGATCTGGGTGTTGTAGAACCAGATCTTAGACCACTCCATAAAGTTCACCGTCTTCGACATGCCCTGATCCGCCACGAACTGGCGAAGCGCCTCGATCTTCATGCCACGACGCACAAGCGCGCGCACGGTCGGGAAGCGCGGGTCATCCCAGCCGTCCACCACGTGCGTGTCGACCAGCTTCGTCAGCTTGCGCTTCGACATGACGGAGTACTCCATGTTAAGGCGAGAGAAGTCTTCGATGATGGGCTTGCGAATGTTCATCGCGTCGCAGAACCAGTAGTACTGCGCGTTACGGTCGTGGTATTCGTTCGTGCGCAGAGCGTGGGTGACGCCCTCGATGGAGTCGATGAGGGGGCAGCAGAAGTCGTACGTGGGGTAGGCTTTCTGCTTCGTGCCGTGGCGAGCGTGCGGCTCGAAGTTGACGCGGTACATGACGGGGTCGCGCATCGCCTTGTTCGGGTCGTCGATTGAGATCTTTGCGCGAAGGCACGTCAGCTGACCCTCCTCCGTGCCCTTCTTCATCTCGTTAAACAGGCGCAGGTTCTCCTCGACCGGGGTGTCGCGGTACTTGGTGGGGATGCCGTCAAAGCGGCACTTCTGCATCTCCTCGCGAGGGGTCTTGTCGCAGTACGCCAACCCGCGCTTGATCAGATCCTCCGCCTTCTCGAACATGATGTCGAAGTAATCGGAAGAATAAGTCGGGCCAGAGTCGTACGAGACACCAAGGGTCTTGAGATCGTCCTCGATGGCCGCCTCAAAATGTTCCTTCTCCTTCGAAGGGTTGGTGTCGTCGAAGCGGAAGAGCATCTTGCCCGCGTACTTGTCGGCGAGCATGCGGTTAATCAGGGCGGCCTTCGCGTGGCCGATGTGGAGAAACCCGCTGGCCTCCGGCGGGAAACGCGTGACCACTTTGCCATGCTCGGCATTGGACAGAGACAGCTTGTCCTTATCCTCAGCCTTTGCGGCGGCGGCAAAGTACGTGTTGGTCAGCGCGATTGCCTTCAGGTGAATATTAATCGACATTTGTGGTCGTAGAAATCTTCGCATGTAAATCCTAAAAAAAAAGGGGTTTGCACACACGTTTGGGAAATTTTAATAAAGGCAGTAGTGTATTTTGTAGGTCAGAATATATAGTTTTAAGTCGAAGGTGAGAATAGAAGAATATATTATTGAAAATGAAAGCCCTGATTGAGAT
>MDUD01006041.1:0-27032 GCA_002216565.1 Crithidia mellificae | reverse complement strand
ACAAGACAAAGAAAAATAACAAGTAATGAGTGGCGTAAACAATGGACTGACACAAAAGGGAGTTGAAAAAATTGCAGTCGCAGCTCCGCAACAGAGAGGAGAACTAGAAGAACTGCACAATAAATATATATTTGCCTCTTTCGAATTGTCACTCCTGACGGTCAAGCACACGCTGGTGGTGCTTGAAGAAAAAAGGGGGGGTTAGAGGGGTGTCCATGTCGCGACTTCCAGCTACACACTGCCAATCTGCAGCCTCGGGCGGCTGCAAAGACGGACGGTGCAGAGGTACATCGGGAACCTCTTTCCCAAGGCAGTCAGCGGTTTAGGATGGCCCGGTGTGTGTCAGTTGGTGCGCACGTACGCGCGTGCGTGTGTGTACGTCTGTGTCTAATCCTTTAGATACATGTTGGTGTCTTAGTGAGCTAGAGGGCGTATGGTAAATGCACCACGCCGCCAACTCTTTGCACAGAACACAAATTTACACGCACACGCACACGTGCAGCACGCGTGTCGGGTTTGTAGACGCGGCGGTCACGGCTCTGTAGCGCAGAGGTGGACTGCATGCCCCCGTGGACGTAATGCCACATGCCGCAACGTCTGTTATTTCCGACCCGGTGTGATCCAAAACCCACTTCGTCCAGGAGAACGTCTGGCGTCACGCCTCCCTGGACTCATCCCATCACAGGCTCTCAGCACGAAGCGATCCGAAGTGGGTTTGATTCTTCCACGAATCGTAAGTATCTCTCACAAAGAGAGAAGGATTGGAGTTGCCAGCCAGTAAGGGACCGACTCCGCGAAGAGGCGCCATGAGTGCTACGGCTAGTGCTGCGTAGGGCTGGCGCGGATGGGGTTAAGAGTCAAGAGCGATGCTGCTCAACAGACTCATGTTTGGTGCAACTAAGTGGTCTCCTGTATCTTTGGTTCCGCAAAGGAGGCTTGGGCGTCACTGCGAGTAATCAAGTAGTTGATTGCAACAACCCGTTAAGCCTCTTCTCTTTTTACGATCAAAGGTTTATCCACAAAAAACAAGAGTCTTCATTCCTTTTCCAAACTACGCAGTAATCCCTTCTCTGTCTGAAGTGCGTAAACACCAGCCGCTACTTCTTTTGTCTCAGCAGACGTCGGCGACGACTAAAAAAACCACCGTCTGTTCCTGCAGATGAGAGGGAAGAGTGAAGGTGAGTGAGAGGAGAGGGAGAGGGAATGCGTTGTCTTGCTTGTCGGCTCGTTCTTTCGCACCTGCCCTCTTGAAAAGATAACAAGGATTCATCAAATGATGCCAAGTTTTTTTTCTCTTCATATGTGACAGCCCGTGTGAGCAGTGATGCTGCGGCAGCTGCAATGTGGGAGGCTCACATACAGAGAGACAGACCTCTCAAGGAAAAAGGGCTAGTGCTTGACTGCCGCCACTTGCTAATTTTAGATTGTGTGTAAGTCAACTAAGCAGCCGCTCGGGAGAAGCTTTGTGCCCTGTCATCAACGTAGCACCTCCTTCCAATGCCCCCTTGCAATGCTCGTCACTTAACTGCCTGACGCTTCAATTCGAATGCCCAACAGTAAAGCAAAACAAGTAAAAAAAAATGGAGCGGATGAAAGAGAGGTGAAAGGAAGAAGAGAATAAAAAAAAAAAAACTACGTCTCTGAGAAAGGAACAAAGCACCCCAAGAAAAGGAGGGCAGAGCAGTCGTTGTCAGCCTCTCGACAACGGCCGCTGCCCTGCCGAAAAGTCCTCAAGAGACTCTTCGTGCTTTTTTTGAGGTATAAAGTTGGTAGGTGAAAGATAAAGTGGTGGAGCAGCAAGAGGGGATCAAAGGACAAGTCGTAAACATATGAAAACAAAGCGTGGGCGACCAGCACAGTGCGTCACGCTTCAAGGCCCTCAAAGTACAACGTGCACAAGGGGCCAGATTGGGGAAAAAAAAAACAATTTCCACCATTTTTTGTTGTTCATCTCGTTGCATCGTGAACCTTTTTTCTGGTCAGTGCAACTCTGTAGAAATACCAGTGTTTATGCAAAAAGTGCTCCGCTTACACTTGAGTATGCCTGAAACATCTTTTTTTTCTTTTGGAAGATGCTAAGGAAGAGAGACAACTCTTTGCAGCTGGCAAACACTGGCATTGCAACGTCATCCTTGGCGACAATCTTGTGGTGCTCATCACACTTGCAAGGAAAGAGCAACAGCTTCAATATGCAGCGTCCCTTCATTCCCTCCTTTTTTTTTTTAGTTGCTTTATTTGCTTGTTTGTGTGGGTGTGCATTCTATTGTACCTCATCTCACCTCCAGAGCGCTGGAGTAAATCAACACGAGAAAAAAAAACAAAATTGGGGTATTTATACCCGATGAAGCCAACGAGAAAAGAAAAACGGTTGAAATCTGAACAACGCAACTCACAATAACAAAGAAAAAGCCGCTCATTTATTTGCTTCATTGAGAAAAACAAAAATTTCGTTGAGGACGAAAAAGAAAAAGGATTGATTTTTGTTTTTGCGGACTCTTTAATGAGCATCCTTTTAATTTTCATGCAAACTCAGCGTGACTAGAATCCGGAAGAAAGAGGAAAACTAAGTTCGCTTACGAGGAAAGCAGCCGAAAGTGCTAAATACAGTTTGGACATTCATGCCAGTGTGCCAAACGGTATTTCTAACACGAAAAGCCAAAAAGGTAGCTCGTAATCTGGTGAAGAGAAAGTATTTTCCGTAGACTGAGGTCTGTCTAGGTGTGCGTGCGTTTGTGTGTGAGTTTGCTTGTTGAGACCAAATTCGTTTGAACAAGCCAAAAAATGCAATCGCCAAATGGAGAATAGAAACAGGGGGAAAAACAAGTGAGAACAGGAGACGCAAAGAACAAAAAATTGGCACACAAACAGATGAGAAAAAAAAAAAGGATCTATAGAAAGCGAACACGTGGGAAAAAGGAAAAGAGAAAGAAAAAACAAAATTGCAGACCCGCTTTCGTCAACCTCTTCCCAAAAACAAGCAGAGGTGAAAACGAAAGAGGGAACGAAAGGAAGGCAAAGAAAACAAAACATGTACAGGTACTTTTCCTCCTCCAGCTGTTTTACCCCCTCAATGAATCCAAGCCAAAGTCTTTCTCCCTCCTATGTGAGCGCACTTAGGAACTTCGAACAAAAAGCATCTTATCTCACTAATTTTTATGGCATTCCACAAGGTGTCACTCGTGAAAACTACCGCTTGCAAAGGGGAGAGCAAGACGTGATGAGGGAGATGCGAAAGAAGGGACGCGGGAGCAGGAAATGATGTCCGGCGAGCTCGGAAAGGGTGAAAACAGAGGTTGCGTTAGCAACGGAACGAGAAATCGACAGGAGCGAGGAGGAAGGGGAAAGCGCAGAGAGAGGCACCAACGGCTGTTCTACATCTAATGACAAAGGCAAACACAGAAAGAAAAAAAGAAGAAGTGAGAAAACAAGAGATGCACCAAGGTGCAACGAGGTGAAACCGGAACAAAGGAAAAGGTTTTCTCTGTTGTTCTGCGATACTCTGTTTCCCTCAAGTGCAGTAGCTTTTGCGTTTTGCGGCGTTAGTAGTCCGGGTTGCTGAGGTCGCAGTTCTCGGAGAGGCGGAACTCGCCCTGGCCCACGATCTGGTTGTCCTTCCAGTTGCCGACGAAGACGGAGCCGCATTTGAGGATAATGCGGGCGCGGCCCTCCTTCTTTCCGTTCACCCACCCGCCCTCGTAGCTGGAGCCGTCGGGCAGCAGCAGCTGGCCCTCGCCGTGGCGGCGGTCGTCCAGCCAGTCGCCCTCGTAGCGGCATCCATTCGCGTACTCGAGCACGCCGTGCCCGCTCGCGCTGTCGTTGCGCCACTCGCCCTCGTACGTGTCCTTGTTGCTATAGGCCAGCGTGCCGTGGCCGTGCTTCTTGCCCTGGTACCACTCGCCGGTGTAGCGGTCCCCTTGCAGGTAGGTGAGCGTGCCCGTGCCGTGGGCCTTGTCGTCCAGCCAGTAGCCCTCGTAGCGCTCGCCGTTCACGTAGGTGAGCACGCCGTAGCCCTGTTTCACGTCATCTTGCCACTCACCCTCGTACTTGTTGCCGTTCGGGAAGATGTAGGTACCCTTGCCGTGCATCTTGCCGTCCTGCCACTCCCCTTCGTACACGCCACCGTCGGCGTAGTAGTACTTACCCCAGCCCTGCATGCGGCCCTCCACCCAGTCTCCCTCATACTTCTCCGACACGCTGCCGTCCGGGCCAGCGTACGTCACGGTACCCTTGCCGTGCCGGCGGTCGTCCTTCCACTCGCCCTCGTACCGGTCCCCGTTGGAGTAGTAGTAGATACCCTTGCCGTGCATCTTACCATCCTTCCACTCGCCGTCGTAGCGGTCGCCGTCGGCGTACTCGAGCGTGCCGCGGCCGTTGATGCGGCCAAACGTCCAGTCGCCGGTGTAGCGGTTCCCACTGGCGTAGTAGCACGTACCCTTGCCGTGCACCTTGTCCTCCACCCACTCCCCGTCGTACTTGCTGCCATCCGCGTAGGTGTAGACGCCGTGGCCGTGGCGCTTGCCGTAGACCCAGTCGCCCTCGTACTTCTCCTTGTTCGGGTAGACGAGGCAGCCGCGGCCGTGCATCTGCCCGTTCTCAATTTCGCCCGTGTACATCATTTTCGCTGCACTGGAAAATTTGTTTTGGGTGTGTGTGTGTGTGAGGGAGAGACAGAGTGAGTTTAATGACACTAAAGAGGTGCTGAGGGAGGGAAACGTGAGTTGAAGGTTGCGTTAGGTTTTTGTGTCTAAAGGGAAGAATTACCCCCGAGGAAAACAAAGTAAAGAAAATTAAAAGGGGTATAAGAGCTTGTGGGTGTCAAATTGAAAAAGAAACAACAAATATTCTAAGAGCAATGAGATGCGTTTTTTAAACAAGGGCAAGGCTCTCTCTTCGATTGTGAAGCCGCCGCGTTCTGTGTTGCCGTGTTGCTCGTTTGCGTTTGTAAGTGTGTAAATGAGTGCTATTATTAGTATGAAAGAAGAGCACGTAAGAAAAAAAACAAATTGCGAAAGACGTGAAAAGAATTGAGGCGAAAGGCGGGAAATTGAGAAACACGACACATTTACTCTTCAAAATTATTATCAATAATAATACTTTTTTATTACAGCGCAGAAAAGCGCATTGCGTGTTGGAAAAACGCGCGAGCGGGTTTAGTCTATTAAGAGGTATAGACAATTGAAGCCTTTGACAATCCAACGTAATCTGAACGAAGCACATAAACGACATCTCTTTAGCAAAGCAGCTTTTGATTACAGAGATCAAGTGCACTTCTTGTCCCTCTTTGCTTATTATTTTATTTGTTTATTTATTTCTTTTCCGATAAGCGGTGATGTTAAGATAGATGTGAGTGACAAGTATACACGGATGAGCAGTTCGCAGCGATATTTCATCTCTTGCTCTTCTTGCTTCGCTGTTTACAAAAACTCACCCTAAGCAGATGAAAATGACAAAAAAGCAAATGATATGCAAGTAACAATTTAGGTCGATAGCATGTTGCGATAATGTTGTCGCAACAATTGGTAAAAATTTAGAAAAGTCATTTAGGTAAACACGAAAAGAAAACACTTCAGCTTAACGCACAGGCAAGACGTCTTCATCGTCACCCTTTGAGATGTCGTGCGTGATGCGTGTGTCCTCTGAGATGCAGACCGCTGCCCGTCGTGCCATTTTGGTTTCTAGATCTGCAAACATCTCTCGCTCCGCCTCCCCCTCTGCCTCCTGAGCCACCACGTCAACGTGGTTCGCCGTCCCGCTGCTTACATTCCCACCAGCCGTCGACGACGCCGACGAAGAGGAGGGCAAAGGGTGATTGGTGCTATGGTGCTGCGATGTCACTGCCGCAGCAGTCTGCAGCGTGCTGTGGTGACGGCTGTAGAAGAAGTACCAGCACAGAGCGACGACAACCACCACAACGTAGTTGCGCCACGTGCTGGCCGGCAGCGCAAAGAGCTGCACCGTGTTGAAGACAATCCCAAGCGCAGGGGTCAGAGGGAAGAGGGGCGCTTTGAAAGGCCGCGGAAAGTGGGGTGCGGTGTGGCGGAGGCGCCACATGGAGACGCAGACGCACAAAAAAGCGACGAGGGTGCCGAAGGAGATGAGCTCGCCGAGCATGTCGAGGGGAAAGACACCCGCCACGGCGGCGCCCACGATGCCGGAGCAGATGGTGGCGGCCACCGGCGTGTGCCAGCGCGGGTGCACGCGGGACAGGGCGGGCGAGATGAGACCGTCGCGCGCCAGCGTCAGCAGCAGCCGCGGCATCGCGAGAAAGGCCATGAGGCACACCGAGGTCAGCCCGGCAATGGCGCCGATGTCTACCAGCACTCGCAGCGCCACGGGAGCCTGCACGTGGACGAGTGCCTCGATGACCGGGTCGTCCACGTTGAGAAGGCTGTAGTGCATCATACCCGTCAGCGCGATCGTGACGGCGCAGTAGCAGCAGGTGCAGATGATAAGCGTCAGCACAAGGCTCCGCGGCAGATCGCGCTGGGGCTGCTTGCATTCCTGCGCGGTGGCGCAGATTGTGTCGAAGCCGACGTTGGCGAAGAACACGACGCCGGCGCCACGAAAGATGCCGCTGATGCCGAACTTGCCAAAACTGCCCTCGTTCGGTGGGATAAACGGCGTAATGTTGGACTTAAATGTGTCCCAGTGCCCGACGGCGTAGTAGAGACCGTAGCAGACGAAGCAGCTGAGGACACCGAGTTTAACACACACGAAGACGTTGTTCACCGTGGCCGACTCGTGGATGCCGACGCACAACACCACCGTCACCACGGCGCAAATCAGCACGGCTGGGAGGTTGAGCAGAGAGTCGGAGGCGATAAAGTGCGAGCCCTGCACGACGACGGGGGAGTGCGCGAAGAGCTCGGGGAAGTGCCAGCCCCATTCACGCATCAGTGCGCAGACGCTGGCAGACCAGCTCACCGCCACGGCGGAGCCTGACACCAGATTCTCCAGCGTCAGGCACACCGCCACCATGTACGCCGCCAGCTCACCCAGCGCGAGCGAGGTGTGGGTGTAGGCGCTACCGGCGACTGGCACCATCGCTGACAGCTCCGCGTAGCACAGTCCGGTGAAGAGGCAGGGAAAGATGCAGAGGACAAAGGAGAGCGAGAGCGCGGGCCCGGCATAGAGGGAGGCGGCCTGTCCAGTGATGACAAAGACACCCGCGCCGACCACGGCACCCACACCCATGCACACGAGCGCCGTCAGGTCCAGCGTGCGGTTCAGCTCGTTGTGGCTGAGCGTCTCGATGACATCAGCGAACTTCTTTTTGCGTAAGATCTGCGCGATAACGTGCGCACCCCACCGCACTTCCGGCTCCGAGGCGATATCCATTGCTAAACGGTGCTTCTTTTTCTGATTAAGATCGTTATTCTATTTCAAATGAAAGAGGTGCGAGTTGTCAATGCGCTGATCAGAAGAGAAAAGACAACCTTTGGTTTTCTCTTTTTCACTACGCTTCTGCTCTGAGAGACAGATGGACAGGCTACACGCCGTGGCTTCGGCTGTTGTCAACCAGGAAAGGCGGCCAAAAAGAACGCGAGCCACGGTATCGCACCTTGACAACAGAAAGGTGTACTTCGAGGTGCGAGAAAGAAACCAGGCAAGATTGAGGAAAGTGGGGAGAAGAGAGCTTGGCGAAGGGCAGCATCGAAGGATATCATACCGCTTGCACGAAGACGTGTCGCTGATGACAACATGCACACCTTAATCAGTGTTTTTCCTTCTATAAAAGAAGGCGTGACCGAAGCTTTTTGATTGGAAATGCGTTTGTGGTACAAGAGCTTTGTCACGTACAGCACCCGCAGTAGGTTTATATACATTAAACCTTTTTTCCCCATCTTGTGTGTGTGCAAATAGCTGGATTTTGCAAACGTTCTCAATCTCTTTTGCGTTGTCTGAAGCTCGAGGTTCTTGTTCAAAATAGCGTGCGCCTAACTGCAATACAGGGAGAAAAACATAGAAAAAAAGGTTTTGAGGGGACTGCGGTAAAGGCAGTAAATAGAGTTCGTTTAGCAGGTTCTTCATTTTTTTCTTTCTTTGTCAACAAACATGATTTTGTGTAAAGTGCACCACGACGTGCAATTGAACCCGCCACGTCAGTTTTCCTGCCACGTTCACTTTGTGTCACGCAACATCAACAGAGTACGATGACGAGCAACAAGCAACACAAACACTTTTTTTTAACTTTTTTGACGACCCGTAACGACTTGTCCGCAGATTCGAGAGACGCGTGGCAACTCCATGAGCTCTTTGACCTTCAGCGTTGTCTCGGGCGAAAAAAAAGAAAAAAATACGCCAGAGCACCAATCAAAGCAAAAATTGAGAGCCAGTGGCGCGCGTATCGCGCTTCTTCTCGACGGTTTCGCCTTCCGCCTACTGATGCTCCTCATCGTCGTCCTCGTACGCGTCCTCTTCGGCCATCTGGTTCGCAATCTCCGCCAGCAGCTCCGGCGGCACGCCACCATGCTCAAAGAGGATGCTCGCCGCCACTTCCTGATTGCGCTGCGTTGCCAAGTACACCAGCAGCGCGCTCTGCTCATCCCACATTCCACCGCCCAGCTCTACCAGCTGTTGCACCGCCGTGCGGTCTTCCGCGGTCAGCTCCAGCTCTGCCGGCAGCTGATTCATAAAGCTGCCCGGCTCCGCCGCACCCTCGCCGGCGGTACCGTGGGCGGTGGATGGGGCAGCCGCCACGGCCTGCAGCACCGAATCAGACTCAGACGCGGGCTCGCCGCGGTCCATCATGATGGACAGAAACGCCTCGGGGTAGCGCTCCACCAGCTCGTAGACGGCGGGGTGGCGGAGCGCGATCTGCTGGGTGATAACCGGCAGCGTATCCGCGTTGCTGGCGCAGAGCGCCCGAATCTCATCGAACTGCGGGATGGCAGCGAGGGCAGCGCGCAGCTCCGCCTCGGGAGTGAGGGCCGTGGCGGCACCCGCTGTGGTCGCAGCCGCACTGCCCGCCACGCCAGCAGCGGTGCTGGCAGTGGAAGGGGCTGCCGTCGAGCTTTCTGCGGGCGGAGCAGCCGAGGTGGAGAGGTTTGCGGAGGCGTGCGCCGCACCCGCCGCGCTGCCCGCCGGGGCGGCCGGTGTGTTGTCGCGGGTCAGCTCCTGCACGAGGTGAGGCGGGATGCCATCGAAGAGGTACTCCACAGCGCGATCGACGTTCATGAAGGCGGCGCGCAGGGCGAGGGCCACCTGGTTGCGGTCCTCGAAGCCCATCGAGCACACCTCATCAATCAAGTTCGCCGGTGCGCCGTAGGTGTTGACGGCCGGAGCTGCGGGCGCCACCGCTGCCGGGGCGGAGGTGGCAGATGGTGCCGCGGGGGCGAGGAAGGAAGACGGCGGCACGGGTGCTTCGGCCACTTCGGTGCTCGCCGCCGCCGCCACCGCCGTCTGCGCCGTGTCCTTCACCTCCGCATTGCCGGCGGGGTCGGATGGCGTGGTGATGTCCACCATCGACGACGGCTTCCCGCTCGCGTCCACACGCGCCGGCGCGGAGGAGGCCGGTGTGGCGGAGTCGGTGGCCGGTGCAGCCGGCGGGTCCGCCTTCGGAGCCTCTGCGGGGGCCTGCGCAGGGGGCTGTGCCGCCGGCTTCGGGATCTTGCGCTTCCGCCCTGCCAGCACAAGCGAGTCGCCCTCCTTGACGCCGGCGTCCGTCACCGTCTTGGCGTCCTCCAGCACCGCCCCGTTGAAGCACAGCCGCAGCGACGCCGGCTCGTAGTCGTCCTCCACGAGCTTCTTCACGTCGAGGACGGTGGCGGTCGGCTCCACCTCCACCTCGTGCTGCTTGCCGGTGATGGTCTTGAGTACAAGCTTCATTGTGTATGCAGAGAAAGAAAAAAAAAGGTAAGGAAGACTGAAAAAGAAAGATAATAAAAAAAATAGAAGCGCAACAATTGGGTTTTTTTTTGTAGTATAAACGGTGTTGTTGTTTTTTTTCTTCTCCAGGGCTCCTCAAGGTTGGGGAGAGCACCTGCGGAATAGCCAGTAACGCAGCGGAAAGTGATGATAAGAAAGACAGTGAGAAACGTAGAAGTAAATCTATGTTCTGCTCAAACTGAGAGGGAGAAAAAGTAGGGGAAAAATAGGACGGTTTGTATAGACTCGAGAAGCCTTCAAAATATGTATGCTTCTGAAGAGCTTGTGTGGGTTTCTGGAAACTTTAAAAAGGGGTGAATGAAGAGGAGATAACAACAGTCGCGTAAGAAAGGGGAGAGAGAAGAATGGCGCCGTAAAGCATAACGAAAAACAACAGCATCAACACCCATAGTAATTGACAATCTAAGAGAAAGCTAAATTTAGTTCACAAGCGACATCGAGCAGTAGCAACGCAGCACTTTCTTTCGCACAAAAAATGGAAAAGATCAGAAATATGATCTAGTGTGTAGCTGCCAGCACACGCACGCGCAAAGCAAGGTCTGGTCCCACGATTCACTTATCTGTCCCTTTTTTGTTGTTTCTTACAAGACTCTTATTTGTGTTTGAGCGTTTCCATTCGCACACAAAGCTAATATACATATTCACCTCATATTCAATGGCAGAGTCGGCGAGAAACAAAAAGAGGAAAAGAAAGGGCTTCAGAAAAAACCGCCGCCACTCGCCACGCATCAGTGGTGCAATGGTGGCAACTTGCCGATGCTGCCACTGCCGACGGTACCCGTACCCGACAGCACCGTCACGTTCATCGTCGCGGCAGGTGCGCGCTCATCGTACATGCGCCACAACTCTTCGTCTGTGATCGCCTTGTTCGCCGTACTCGCCGCCCCACGCACCGGCACTCGCGCTCTTGTGCCGGCTTGACTCACTAGCCCATCACGGCCGTGTGCCTTGGTGGTGGTCGAGCCCAAGGTTGTGGTGGCGGTGGTGGCCAGCAGCGGTGAGCGGGTGGGCGGCGAGGGCGAGGCGTCGAGGTGATCGTAAAAATCTGACGGCAGCCAGTCACGGCCATCTGCGTCGTCGTCGTCGCTCTCCGCGCCGCCCCCTGTGCGGAGGCCACGCAGCGACGGTCGTGACGAAAACCCCTTGGACACGGCGCCCGCTGACGTGGAGTCCACCGTAGTGCTTGCACCGCGCTGCTGCTGCTGCTGCCTACCTTTGCTTGACCGCGTCGCACCCGTCCCCGTCGCGGCGTTGGCGGTGGCTGTGCTCGTCGGCCACAGCACCGTCTTGCGCACGAGGTGGGTCTGCTGTGCGCGTTGCCGCTCTCGCAGCAGCTTCTCGTACTCGGCGTTGTGGCTGTGGGTGAAGCTGCGGGCGAGGCAGACACACTTCACCACGTAAAGCAGCACCACGTCACCCGCCTGCACCACCTGGCCCTCGACGTGGTACTGCACCAGCCCGGTCGGCGGGCTGTGGGCGAAGGCGCAGAGAATCTCCTCGCCGGTGTCGGTCGCCACCATCCACGCCACCACCGAGAAGCGCTGGCGGGCTGCGGAGGGGATGGGGCGTCGTGGGCCGCCACCGGACTGGATGGCGCCGTCGAAGGCCACAAGAGTCCCAACAGCCGCGCCGTCCATCACCAAGGCGGGAGACACGACACCAGACGTTGTGAGGCCTCCGACAACGGCCCCGGCCTCCGCTGGGACCGCGGTGTTCGACAGCGTTGCGTTATTGTTCAACTCTACCGAGGTGGGGGATCGCGTGGGGGAGGGGGGCGGGGTGGCACCAAAGAGATCCTCCTTCTCCAGCGTCTGCCCAAAAGAGCGCTCCAGGGCAATGAGGCGCGGCGCCGTGGGCAGCCACGCCCGCTCCGCCACCTCGCGCATCGACGTGGCACGCAGCACGGCGTGCAGGCAGCGCAGACAGTCAAGGCAGTCGTCGGAGAGGGCGTGGCGCACGTAGTGGGCCTGCGTCTGTCGTAGCACGGCGAGGGGGGTGCGCAGGCGGATGCGGTGGCACCGCCCGCCCGTCCCACTCGGCTCCACCTCCAGCGCAATCGCCGCCCCGCCGCTGGTCAGCCGCGCGGTGTCGGGGCGAGAAACGGCGGCACTGCTGACACCCGTCACTGCCGCAGCGGTGGTGGCGGTGGTGCTTCCGTGACTGGGGACGCCCTCTACGCCTGCGGGTGGGGTGACGAGGGCGGGAAACGTCAGGTACGACCGCCCCGGCACAAAGAGCTCCGCGTTGAAAAGCATCGCGGTGCCGATGGACGGGTAGTGATGGGACGCGAGGAAGGCGGTGAGACGAGTGAGAACGCGGTGCACCTCCGGCACCGTCCCTTCCAGGCACCAAATCCGCTCCTGCCCATCCGACACTTCAAACCCGCTCAGCCCTGGTGGGGTGATGACTTGCAGAGCGGCGTCGAAGGGGTGCGCCGGCGGCGGCGGCGGCGGTGGCACCGACCCTGCCAGCTCCGCGGATGGCGCGCCGCCCGCACGGCTCGCCCCCTTCGCGCCACTTCCCGTGTCTGGCTTCGAGCTGCTCTTCTTCTTGCTCGCCCGCCCGCCTGGCGCCGCCGTGGAGACCTTCCCGCCCACCCCACCTGCACTGTTGGCAGCTGCCGCGCTGCCGCTGCCCGCCCCGCGACCACTCGAGGTGGTCTTCTCCAACGCGTCTTGGCTCTCCGCGGATGGGGACGGGGGTGGCGGTGTGTACAGCTGCACATCCCCCGTGGCACGTGGCAGTGACGTCACCTCCTGCAGGAGTAGACGTAAGCACGCCGGCATCCAGGTGGCGGCGTAGGGCAGGCGGAGCACCGCGTGGGTGAGAAACGCCTTTTGCTGCAACCGCACCCCCGTGTCGTCGACGTGCTGGACAGGAGGATACGGGTGGAAGAAGTTGAGCGTCACCTCCACCGTGCTCGCGGTGGTCAGGCACGTCTGTCCCCCGGCGAGGCTCACGGTGGAGCGGTCGGGCAGCAGCTGCACCGCCTCGGAGAAGCGCACCTGATCGTCCGCGAGGAAGTCACGCACGGAGAAGCCGCCGCTGCCGAGGAGCGTTTCGGACTTGGCCTTCTTGCTTTGCGTGCCCTTCGCATTGGGCGACGCGGCGGCGGCGGCCTCGTCGTCGGCGGTGGAGTTGAAGGACTGCCACAGGGAGACGGTGCACGGCTTTGCGTACAGTTGTCGATACACCTCCAGCGGATTCCCCAAATCGCTGAGGAAGAGCACATGCTCGTAGTAGTCCAGTGGGGCATCGAACCTCTCTGTGGTAGCGGAGGGGAAAGAGGAGGCGGAGTGCGTGGCAAGTGACAGCGACGGCAAGAGAGGCTGCGAGGTCGACGGCGACACGGCTAGGCGGTCCGACGTGGAGGCGGGGGCGGCCACGGAGAGGCCCGGAGTCAGCACGCAGGCGTCGCCGAGCTGCACCCGCGCTCGCAGCAGACGCGACGTCGGAAGCGCAGCCGTTGCGGCCGTCATGCTGCCCTCCCCCATTCCTCCTCCCGCTGCTGTCGTGGCGGCGGCGGCGGCGGCGATAGCGTTCTCGCCATCGTCCACGCCTCCGTGCGTAGTGGACGGCAGACCCGCCAGCCCACCCACTCGCAGCACCACCGGACGGCACTGCAGGACGCCTTGCGGGGTGAGCAGCGGGGCATCGCGGCAGCACACACGGAAGCGCAGCTCCGTCACGCCCAAGGCAGCGGTGGTGGTGGTGCCGCCGCCGACAGGCACAGACAGCGGCACCGTGACGTTCACCGTGGTGGAGGTGAGGAGGGGGATGAGGGAGAGGGCCACCCCGCCCAGGCACCGCGCACCATCAGGTGGGCCACCGCCGTGGTTTGCCGCATTGGCAGCGGGCCCTTTCCCTTTCGCCCCGCCTGTCGCGCCGCCACCACCACCTCCGGCAGTGGCAGCGGCCTTCGTTCGCTTCTCCGCACCGCCGCGGCTGGGCCGACGTGCCGCACCCGCTTCCCCACCTGCGGCGGTGGCAGCACTTGGCAAGGCATAGACGTCAATGCGGTTGGCGTCGCGGCGATTCAACAGCGCCTGCCGCGCTGCCGTGTCGCCCACCTGCACCAGCTGACGCGCCAGCGGTAGCAGCGGCGGCAGCGCAGAGGCGGTGGCGCTGGTGTCGCCATCGAGGGCCGGTGCGGCCGCCAGCGCCTCCTTCACTGCGTCGCGCAGGTGGACGGAGTGCTGTTCGTTGTTGATGCGTAGAAGCACCAGCACGTCCGGGGCGGCGTCGAGCGCGGTGCAGCCGGTGAGAAACACTTCGAGTGCCCGCTCGTCCTCCACGAGGCTAGGCGCCACGGCAATGTTGACCGTGGACTTCTTTTCCTTCTCTTTTTTCGCCATGCAGAAACTGTGTTTCTTCTTCTTCTCTTTCACACGTTTTGTTGTTGCAAGGTCAAAGGAATGCGTCGCAGATTGAGTTGCGTTGAGAGTGGCTTGTGGGGCTTTCAAAAAAGGAAAGCGAAAGGCAGCAATGGCTCCTCTTTGCTTGTGCCTCGCCACAAATGTGCGAAGTTTCAAAGTGAGAAAATAAGTGGTATTTACATGTACTGTGAACGGGTAAAAGGAGATATAAGTGCCCGATTGCCCATCATAGCGTGTGAACAAGAAGAGAAAAGGAGAGAGAGAGAGTGCAAAACAAAATAGCAATCAGTGAGGACTTTGATACCAATACGATGACACAATATGCTGCACTTTGCTCAATAAATTAGCACATAAGTAGCTTATGGCAGGTCCAATCCACATTCTCTAAAGGTACCTAATTGTTGAAAAAAAACGCAAAACCCAGTGATTAGCGTCATAGCCGATCCATCACGCGCCGTCAGCAACGCATTCAAAAAGAACCGTGCTCATTCTGATTTCCTTGTTCAATGTCACTATAATCTCGTAGTATATTATAACGGGGCTTTCAACATTTAATTGTGTTTTCTATTTGCATTTGTGAAAAGGAATGCGCCAGATGGAATGTCGTCGGGGACTGTGGTGCACCTATCGTTCAACTTTTATGCATGTTTACTCTCATTCCTCCGCGAGCCGCACAACGCCCTCGCTTGACGCCTCTTTGAAGCTCCAAATATATGTGATCTTAAAATAACAGTCATCTCAAAGAAATATTAAAAGCCTTGACAACACGCGCGCACTTCACGTAACGTGAAAGGGGGAGACAAGGAAAAGGATAAAAAAAATGATGAACAGCAAGTCAAAATTGTACAGCAGGTGCCAAAACAATTTACTGCTGCTTATCGCGTCTGACGTGCAAACACAATTGCCTGCACGCTGTAATAGGAAAGGCGCGACAGAGCAGCACAGAAGCTTTTTCTCGCGCCTCCGCTTGTGAAGAACACGCCCCGGAAGACGTGAGAAAAGGTTACTTGCAAGAATAGTAATGTTGAAGGACAGGAGGGAGAAAGAAATATAAAAAGCGCATTCCACAAACAGTAGAGAAACGAATAATTGGTGCGCACTCTGAACAGCTGACATATATATAATTGTATTTGAAGACGGGCTGGAAATGAAAGAAAAAGTGAAACAAAGCACCAAAGCAAACATCGTTTTTCCTCATCCACGTACACAGCACGCTTTACGCGGCTCCGTACGTAGTAGCAGGCCAGTCCAGCAGCGGCTCCTGCTCCGTCACAGCGCGGAACGGGACGCAGTAGGCAATGAGAAAGACCACCACCACGATGCCCACGATGAGCATGGAGAGGCGCAGCAGGTGGTGTGCCGTCGCCGCGTCAGAGGCGGAGAGGTCGATCGTTGTGATCGGGCCCACCGCCGTCGACGTCTCAATCAGCTGCACGTGCCACGTCGCCTCCTCAATCTCGAGCGCCGCCACGTGCCCCGGGTCACCCTTCTTCCACCGCGACATGCCAAAGTCGATGTCGATGAGGCGTCCATTGCACAGCCGCCAGCCGTTGAAGTCGCGAGGGTCGTGCGGGACGTGGCCGACGACGACCGAGTTGATGCCGGGGAATTTCTTCGTCAGCACCTTATCGAGGTCGTTGCACTTGACATTCAGAATGCTACGCACGAGGATGGGGTTGCTCACGTCGTCGGCGTCGTCCTCCGCCAAGTTCAAGCCGTCGCGCGCAAGGGGCGAGATGGTGCCGTTCAGCAGCGCCTGCGTCAGCTCCGCGTTGAAGTCCTCGACACGCTTGAGGCTCGTCAGCATGCTCGCCGTGGCGGTGGAGAAGCCGCCGTGCATGAAAAGAAAAGGCCCGTAGTGGAAGATGGCCTTGCGGGTGCGCAGGTACCTGCCCACCTCCGTCGCGTTCGACAGCAGCTTGTCGCGGCCCTCCTTCCCACCCTGCTTTGCCAAACTCCCCTCGTCCACCGCCGTGTAGTCGCCGCGGAAGTTGCGCAGCTCGTGGTTGCCCAGCAGCTCCACCACATCCCCACCACGGGTCCGCGCTTCCGTCTGCAGCCGCATGAGAAGCTCCACAATTTTAATATCGTCCGGCCCGACGTCGAGAATGTCACCCAGCTGCACGAGGAAAGCATCCTCGCCGATCCAGTGGGTGCTGCTGTCGACCAGCCCGGTGAGGCGCAGCACAGAGACGCTCTGCTCGTAGTCGCCGTGCAGATCGCCGACGGCGACGATGCGACGGGCATCTGCACCGAGGTGCAGCGGTGACAAGAGCACCAGCATTATGCTTAAGAGCACCAGCATGGGAAAGGCGCTGCAGCGACCCGCACGAGAGGCGGGGTAAGACTGTGCACGTGCCTGCATCATTTAGGTTATTTCCTACGTTTCGCTTTCGACTGCTTTATTGTCTTTGTTTGCTTTGCTTTGCTTTTTTTTTTTAAAAAATACGTTGCGTTTTACCTTCTCGATAAATGATGCTTGATGATTGTATTAAATGCTTAATTGAAAGATGGAAGGACCACGAGGGCACACGAATTACACACGCACACGCCGATTAAGTTTATATGCTTGCTTGTCTGGTAGCGAGAGCGATTGCTGCTGATGTAAATATAAATGATAGATTCACTGGAAGATGTCTGTGTGTTTGTTATAGAGAGAGCGGCAGCTCAGCCTCCGTTGCAGTCAGATTGTTACGTGCTTCGTTGTTGCCTTGTACTTTTTCAGATTTTGGGATCTGACACAGCGTAACGGTAACGCATGGAAATGTGTTTAGTTATACAAAACAGTGAGAGAATTGCAAAGACACAAAGAAGAAGTGAGAGAAAGTCGTCTAGAGAGAGCAATGCAGTTATTTCTTTCCCCAAAAGATTAACTAAGGCGTGCCGAATGCAAGCGTTTATGCTCTTCATCGGAACGCCTAGCCGATCGGTTCCGATAATAAAAAAAAGGTCTAATCTGAAAACAGAAGGGAAATAAGGAGTCCGAATATCTCAGACACAGGATCCAATGTAAGTTTGTTTTGTAAAATTTCGCGAGACTATGCAAGTTGCGCCTGCGCATGTCGGAGGCATTGCCATGGGGTTTTTTTTTCAGCTTTTCTTTTGTCGTAATATGTGTTGCTTAGCAGAAGGCAATTGTTAAATGCAGGTTTTCCATCGTAGAGATAGAAGGGCGATAACGCTTAAACGAAAGAAAAAAGACAAAATCTTTCAGGGCAGCTTTTCCCCCGCCAGGATTTGAAGAGAGACAGGAATTAGATTCAGCATACACACATACACAGAAAGTTTGCGCTACAAACACGAGGTACTTTGCCCTACGCTATGCCATATCCTCCCTTTTTCCTGCACCCTCTCTACCTCTCTATAAGTCATGCCTCGCCTCAACTACTCGTGCGTGGTGGCGCAGGCGGGGGAGGTGGGGATGGGTTCTCGAGGTAGCGGAGAGAGTAAAAGTTTTCGCGGCCGCGCAGGCTGCCCGCGCGAAAGTCGGAAAACAGCTTTCCTGTTTGCGTGTCAAACTTCAGCCCAAAGCACGGCTCCAAGACGTCACGGTTCAGCCGCTCCATCGTCTGTTCTCCCGGTTCAATGACAAAGCGTTTCTTGGACGCGCGAATGAGGAGGAGGGCGATGAGAGACAGCACAAAGAGCACGGGATAGGTGTAGGGGCGCAGGAACTCGACGTGCGGCTCGAGGGGTGGGAGGAGAGGGGCCAGCATGAACAACACGCTGACGGCGGTGAGTTGAGAGAAGAAGACAAAGGAGCACAGCGCCGTGAGCAGCTGCACGAAGTGGTAAGAGCGGTCTTGGCGGATGTAACTGTACTGGAGAGCCAGTTCAAAGGCGGCCATGCCTGCCACGTCGCGCTCCTTCACCGTCTTCATTGAATCAATTACGCACTTCGATCGAGAAAACAGATTACCGTTTTGCTAAATGTGTATGTGAGACTTTGAAGAGCACAAAATAGGAAAAAGGGGAGTGATCCCCGCAAATTGACCGCTACTAAAGCAGTTTGGCAACGAAAGGTAGCACACGGAAAATAGAGAAAGAATTAGAAAATCAGCGAAAATAAATAGAAAGCATAAAATTGAAATATTTTCTTTTTAGTTCTTCTCTCACCTGTGACAACACTGTCAGCAATTCCAACAGAAACAAATGCTCTGGCAAAGGTGACCTTGTTGGTATCCAACCCAGAAGCATGTACCATGCACGTACTGTGCGTCGATGCGGACGCTGCTGATGCTACAAACTGCGCAGCAGCATTGTGAACACTAGTCGTGCTTTTTTTTGTTGACTACTACCCTCATTAATCCTGAAAAAGTATTGAACTAACTGAACAGTCCCAAGCAACTAGTGTGTGGAGTGGGATGTTGTTGCATCTAGTGTAATTGTTGTGAGTCCAGATAGAAGAGAGTTCACCAGCTATTTTACATAAAAATTCTCGGTATCAAGCGATGCAAAGGAGACGACAGGGCGGAGAAAACGAAGACGCGCAACGCAACGTACGAGCCGGCAACAGTATAGCAGAAAGGCCCCTAAAAAGAAGGAAAGCAGAACGGAAGTTAGTACCCGTTTGATGTGCGTGTGTGAGTGTAAATGTGAGTGCAAACGTGTTTTTTTTTTTTTGCGTGCGCTGTCAACTTCCTTTCGCGTTGGCCTTCTCCAACAGCCCCTTCTTGCGCGCAATCTCGCTTTCTTGAAAGCGGCAACGCTCCAGCGCCTCGTCGTAGGTCATTCGTGCGTCGTTGGCCACGCGCAGTCGCTCCTCCTTCTCACGCGCCAGTCGTTCATCCTCTGCGGCAGCCCACGCACGCCGACTGGAGACGTCAGCGAGCACTTTTGTCTTCCACTGCGCGCACGCCGCCCACGCCCTGGCAAGCTCGGCGTCGCTCTCCTCCCTCGCCTTCGCCTCCTTGCGCGCCCGCTGCTCCACCGCCTCCTTCGTGAACACCCTCTTGAGACCGCGGCCAACGTAGTCGCTCGGCTTCTTCTTGGACGCGTTCAGCTGCAGCGGGTCGCAGCCGGCCATGAGCAGCACACCGACCATCTGCTCCCACGCACTCGAGTCGGGCCGCGCGTACTGGGCGGCGATGTGCAAGGGGCTGTTGAGCTCCGCGTTGAGGAGGCGGGGGTTGGCCCGGGCCTGCAGGAGCAGCTGTGCCACGGGCAGGTCGCACCGCACCGCGCAGAAGTGCAGCCCGCTGTTGCCCTGCTGATCCTGCCGATTGCAGTCCGCCCCACAGCTGAGCAGGTACTCCGCCACGGCTGTCTGCCCCATCTTCACCGCCACCAGCAGCGGGGTGGCGTTGGCTGCGTCGGCGACGTCGAGAGCGGCGCCGTGCTCGACCAGCCACCGACTGACCCGCACGTCCCCGTCGAAAGCGCACTTGTGCAACGCGGAGCTGCGCTGCCGGTCCAACTCATTCACCTTCTCCGCCGGCGCGTCACTGTGCTGCAGGAGCACCTCCATGCACTCCACGCTGCCACACGCAGCGGCGGTGTGGAACGGGGTGGACTGCGTGGTGGACTGAATCGTGTCGTCCGCCCCGTGCTCCAGCAGCAGCTCGCAGCACTCCACGTAGTTGTGCGTGACGGCCTCGTGCAGCGGGGTGCGGCCCTGCCCATTAACGGCATTCACGTCCGCGTGCAAGGCCAGGATGACGTACTCAAGCGTCGTGGGGTTTTTGTCAAGGGCTAGATGTACAATGGTGTTGCCGTTTTCGTCGCGGCACTTCGTCACGTTGTCGTTGATAGAGAGAAAGTCTTTGGAGAGGCGATTCAGTGCATCGAGGTTGCCATCTCGCACCGCCTCGCGGACGGCGTCGAGGAGGGCTTTGGGGCCCTGCGGTCCTCCAATGACACCTAGATTCATTTCTTGAAAACACACCTCAGCGAGCTAAATAATAATATTTGAAAAAAAAATAGCCCGACACCGAAAAAAAAGACCAAAACGTACAAATAGAGCATTTGCGAGGAGTCAAGAATAGGTCGAGGAAGAGAACCGGAAGGAAAAGAAATAATTTAGCAAACAACTAAAATACGCATTTGCACAACTCCAGCTTCAAAAATCGCCTAAAAGCGACATAAAGTATATATCATCGGCGTATTTTTGTACTTTTTTCTGCAAAACGCATGCCACGAGGCACTGCGGAAAAGAAAACAAAGTAATGTGCCACTCAAAAGCAAAATGTCCGTTTCTCATTATTTTTTTGTGAGGGTTTTCCCGTTGTTGTAATTGATTTTATAATTCTTAAACGTGTGTCGCTGTTATTTAAACGAAAAGCGTAGCTGCAGCACGAGGCTGCAATATTATTGCGCAGAGATTATTAGATAAAAACACCTTACTGTACAGGGACTGGGATGGTCAGGAAAAAAAAAAGCAAGCAGAGGAAAACAAAACTGTTTCGACCTCGCATCATCAGCCTTTTAATCTTTTTTCAGACTGCTTGATAGATGCCGCTGCGAAGTGAAATGCTGCACAGCCGCTAAATTCCCTCCTCCTCTTCGAAGCCGTAGGTGCGCAGCCACTCGGGCATCACTACCGTCACACCCATCATCATCGCCTGTGCCTCCTTCGTATCGGAGCGGCGTACCTTTTGCAAGAAGCCAAACGTCACAAACTCCGGTGGTGGAAACGTCCGCGCCACCGCGCTGGTGGGATGAATAAACGCGATGGTGCGCGTGGACAAGATGAGGTATGGGGTCTTGGTGGCGCGCTTGTCGTTGTACTCGACCGAGAGGGAGCGGCACTCGTGCACGGTGGCGCGGCGTGCAACCTGGTCCATCAGTCCTGGGATGAACACCTGTCGCAGCAGCAGCTCCGTCTCCTTGCCCACAGCGGCGGCGCTCGTCGCACCGGCTGGCTCTCGGCTCGTCCCTTCCTCCTTGTCTGGCACCGCCGCTTCGCTCTCGTCGAGCGTGTCCGCCAGCTCGTCGGCGCTGTCGGCAACGTGCTGGCGCATGTGCACGCGCAGCTGCGCAAAGAGTTGCCTTGCCTCGTGCATGCTCTTCTGCACCAGGCAGTACATCCCGCAGCTGCGGCGCGGATCGCTGCAGTACACGTGGAAGGCGTTGAGGTAGGTGACGAGGTCGCTGCCCGGGTTTAGCAAAGCGCGGATGCGCGGCTGGCGAGGGTCGACCGGCGTGTCGGCCTGCTCGCTGCTCAGCTTCCGCGCCTTGAGTTGGTTGCCCTCGCCGGTGAAGACGTTGGTCGTGGTGGTGGCCACGGCGACGATGGCGGCCACCATGTCGTGCACGGCTGGGGTGCGGCTGCGCTGCAGCACCTCAAGCACCGCCCGCGCAAACCGCGGCGGCACCGGGTAGGCGACGAGGCTGCGACCGAGCGGGGTGATGGTGAAGTTGCGCGCCGCGTCGAGGGCGCCAATGACGCTGAGGTGCTGCAGGGCAGCCTTGAGGTCCGTCTCGCGCGGCGGCGAGGGGAACGGGAAGCCGCCGACGTTCTTCACCCCGATGTGCTTCATTAGCAGCACGACGGAGTCGAGCGGGGTGCGCAGCACCTCGGGGTCGCCGTGCTTCGGCATCAAGTTTGTGTATACGGCAGTGCTGTAAAGGCGGTAGCAGTGGCCTGGCCCAACGCGACCCGCACGTCCGCTGCGCTGCTCCGCAGAGGCCTGACTTGTCCATTCAATGCGGAAGCAGCTTGCCTTCGTCTCGTCGTCGATGACCTTCGATTTAGCGCGACCGGCGTCGACCACGTACTTGATGTTGGGAATTGTGATGGAGGTTTCGGCGACGTTGGTGGCGACGACGCACAGCCGCGTGCCCTTAGGTGGCGGCTTGAAGACCTCCTGCTGCTTCTGGAAGTCCAGCAGCGCGTAGAGAGGAAGAACGTGCAGCGTGTCGTACTCACCGTTCACCTCATCCTCCGGCTCCTCCTCCTCCGCCCCTTCCATCATCGCACGCGCACGCACCTCGCCGTCGCCCGCGTCGTCGTCTTTGCCGCCACCGCCCCCGTCCACCACCTGCATCCCGTGCTCGGTGCGGGTGCGCTTCTTGTGACTCCCGCCGCGCTGCTGCTGCTGCTGCGACGCCGGCCTGCGAAGGCGGCCCTCGTGCACGGTCTCGTGCTCTGCGGCACCGCCAGCGCCGGTGTCCTCGTCGTCGAGCGCGTAGTCAGCAGTGCGAAGGCCAAATTCGTCCTTCTCGTCCTCTTCCTCCTCGTCTTCTCCTGCCGCACTCTCTCCGTTCCCTGCAGCCGCGGCACCGAACCGCTTTGTCTTCTTCCAACTTACTCTTCCCCCTTTCCCATCTGCCTCGTCGTCGCTCGACGCCGCCGCAGCCTCCTCCGCGCTCTTCCCTGTCAGCAGCCGGTGCTTTGTGTAGCCGCTGTCGTAGTACTCGATCTTCGTCTTGGCGTAGTGGCGGCGCAGCCGCCCGCACAAATCCTCAATCTCCTGCTGAGTGCACAAGAAGACGAGGATGCCGCCCGGCGGGAGCTTCTTGTGCATCTGGCGCACCTTGTCAAACGCCTGGTCGACGTACTCCTTCAGCTCCGTGCGCCGCGCGAAGTGATTTGTGACGGGAAAACGGCGCGCCTCCACGTTGATGAGGGGTGGGGTGATCGGGAAGAGTGCCCGGTTGTCCTTGAAGTCCGTGACGCGCATGGTGGCGGACATGATAACGAGCTTAAGCGGCTTGATGCTCGTCTGGGCCACGTCACCGTTGACCTTGCGCAGCTCCTCCTGAAAGAGGTCGTTGCGCAGCGGCACAATGCGAGAGAGGAGGCCGATGAGAATGTCGCACGAGATGCTGCGCTCGTGCGCTTCGTCGATGACGATAACGCTGTACTTCTTGAGAAGAAAGTCAGATTGGATCTCCTTTAGCACAATACCCTCTGTTGCAAACTTAAGCTTGCACTTCTCGGAAAGGTTGTTGTCGTAGCGGACGTGGTAGCACACCTCCTCGCCGAAGGTGACGTTGAGCTCCTCGGCGACGCGCCGCGCCATGGAAACGGCGGCGACTCGGCGCGGTTCGGTGACGAGGATGCAGCCCTCGCGGCCAAAGGTGTAGCCCTCGGGGTGGCCGTAGCCGGCCTCCCATAGAAACTGCGGAATTTGCGTTGTCTTGCCACTCCCTGTCTCACCGCACACTAGGACAGAGGTGCGAGTGGTTTCGTTGATTGCCTCCATGATCGGCTGCTCCTCGCGCAGCACAGGCAGCCCCTCACGCTGCTGATCCACCTCGGCAGTGCGCTGGATGTCAATGTGCACGTTGGTCGCTGCTGTCTTTGCCTTCTCTGCCACCTCGGCCTCCAGCATCGCACGTACGCGCTGCATCTCCTGCTCTTCCTCGCGCCGCGTCGCCTTCATCTCGGAGATGATGCGCTCTTGCGTCTCCATCACCTCTACCGTGTGCTTCTTCTCCACCTCCTCGCGCTCGTTGCGGGCCCTGAGGTGCTCAACGAAAAGCTCGCGCTTGCGCTGCTCCTTCGCTTTCCGCTCCTCGGCCACCTCCGCCTCGACAAGTCGCTTGTGCTGCGCCACAACGTCGCGCGCCGCCGCCACCTCGGCCATCGCGTCACGCGTGCGCTCCTTCTTTCCCTTCTTTTCCAACCGTTGTGCTTCGCGGCGCTCCACGCGCGACTTGGCAAGGACACTCGGCAGCGGCGTCCCCAGCCCAAGATCGGCGAATGAGAGGGAGGGCTTCTTTGGCATCGCCACGCGGATTCGCCCTGACACACACTGAGGACTCAAAAAGAAAAAAAAAAGAGAAGGGTAATTTGCGTGTTGATTCTTGATTGTGTTTATGTACTGCTCTCGAAACAGTGGCAGATGTCAAAAAATGGACAGAATTCAGTGATGTTAACGTTTGTGTGCGTAAGAGTCAGAGAAGAAAAACGATGTTGTAGGGTACATACGTCGAAGAAGCGTTGCGGTCAACGTTTCATGCGATGCGGCGGGGGACGTGAAAGCCCGGAAGGTGAAGATGGATGGGAAGAATAGAAAATGAGGAACAAAGGTGTAAAAGTGGCAAAACCAGCAACAAAGTCCACAGTCCCGAAAAAAAAAAAATATTCAAAACGAGGAAACCTTTGCACCTACACGCTCGGACATCACAGGACCTTTTCGGTTTGTTATGTTCATTGCAGATGCTGCTAAATTTGAACCTAGCCCACTGCTTAGGTCCTCGTCTAAAAAAATGGCCGCAACGCTTTCCGCCTCTGTTGCTGCGTGTGTGATGCTTCTGGCTAGGCATCAATGGAGGCCATGCTGTTTCGTGCACTTGACAAGCAAGCACGCATGAGTGCAAAGAAAACACTGACGCTGTCGGCGTCTAGGGACAAGATCAATAGCTGATCCAATGCTGAGAAAAGTCAATTTGTCATTTTCGGGTCTTCAGAAGCAACGTTCACGGCGCAGTGGACTGGATGTGGGTAGAGGTTTTGACTCTCTTTGCCACATTCAAGCTGAAGAAAGACGTTGCGAAGAAACGAGGCAAAAGGCACATTAAACTGTGCTGTTAGTAAATTTTTAACAAAGAAACAACGAAAAGCGACCAGCGACTATCTGCCTGGGCCAAAACAGCACACCTCTTTCGAAACAAGGAAAAGTGAAAACGAAATATAAAATGGAAAGAGAGCTTGAGAGGCGTACACTTCATCAGATGTTTCAAGAAAAAAAAACTATAAAGCTAAAACAAAAAGAAAAGAAAGAGTTAAGATCTTTTTTCTGATTTTTGACGGACCAATCAGGTAGAAGGAGGCTGGCTAAAACAGAAGAATGGAAGTTGAGTAACACAATCAATATCAACATCCAATTGTCCTTTCGCCTCTCTAAAAACACAATTGAATCCCGTAACACGCTGCACCGGCACTACTGCTTCTTCGCCGCCGCGGCAGCCTTCTGTGCAGCCTTCTGAGCAGCCTTGGCCGCACGCTTCGCCGCCAGCTCATCCGCCGCCGACGCCTTCTTCGGCAGCGTCTTCAGGTGCTGCGCCTTGGCCGACAGGTGGTTGATCTTGTCGCGGCCATCCGGAATGTAGATGAGCACCTTCTTGTCGCTCGAGTCGTCATCCACGATGTAGTACCCGCGGCGCTCCAACTGCACGATGTCGCCCTTCTTCAGCACCGACAGCGCCTCCTCGCCCAGAGCCTCCTGCGTGTAACGCGACACGGGGGCAATGATGTCGTCGAGCGTCTCGTCTGGCTCCGGCTTCGCCTTCGTCAGGAGGTGGTCGTACTCGTTCAGCGTGAGCACCACCGCCTTCTCGCTCTCCGGCACCCAGGTGAGCTTGGACTTCGTCTTCTTCACGTCGCCCTCCGGATGGAGGACGATGGTGGCCTCCGTCGGCAGCGCGCCGGCGCTTGGACGCTTGATGTCCTTCACGTAGGCATTGCACCAGTCCATCAGCGTCACCTCGTCGCCATCCTTGATGAGGGCGACGTCCTCGGCGTCGAGAAAGATGACGTCCGACTTGAAGTAAGTCTTCTCCCCGAGATCGGGGTTCTTCTTGTGCAGCGCACGCTTGCAGGCCTCCATGTGTGCCTGGCCCTCCACGGTGCAGCGAACCTTGAGCGTGTTCGACACGACCGTGTAGCGTGGGCTAATGGGGTCGAGGATCTGGGTGTTGTAGAACCAGATCTTAGACCACTCCATAAAGTTCACCGTCTTCGACATGCCCTGATCCGCCACGAACTGGCGAAGCGCCTCGATCTTCATGCCACGACGCACAAGCGCGCGCACGGTCGGGAAGCGCGGGTCATCCCAGCCGTCCACCACGTGCGTGTCGACCAGCTTCGTCAGCTTGCGCTTCGACATGACGGAGTACTCCATGTTAAGGCGAGAGAAGTCTTCGATGATGGGCTTGCGAATGTTCATCGCGTCGCAGAACCAGTAGTACTGCGCGTTACGGTCGTGGTATTCGTTCGTGCGCAGAGCGTGGGTGACGCCCTCGATGGAGTCGATGAGGGGGCAGCAGAAGTCGTACGTGGGGTAGGCTTTCTGCTTCGTGCCGTGGCGAGCGTGCGGCTCGAAGTTGACGCGGTACATGACGGGGTCGCGCATCGCCTTGTTCGGGTCGTCGATTGAGATCTTTGCGCGAAGGCACGTCAGCTGACCCTCCTCCGTGCCCTTCTTCATCTCGTTAAACAGGCGCAGGTTCTCCTCGACCGGGGTGTCGCGGTACTTGGTGGGGATGCCGTCAAAGCGGCACTTCTGCATCTCCTCGCGAGGGGTCTTGTCGCAGTACGCCAACCCGCGCTTGATCAGATCCTCCGCCTTCTCGAACATGATGTCGAAGTAATCGGAAGAATAAGTCGGGCCAGAGTCGTACGAGACACCAAGGGTCTTGAGATCGTCCTCGATGGCCGCCTCAAAATGTTCCTTCTCCTTCGAAGGGTTGGTGTCGTCGAAGCGGAAGAGCATCTTGCCCGCGTACTTGTCGGCGAGCATGCGGTTAATCAGGGCGGCCTTCGCGTGGCCGATGTGGAGAAACCCGCTGGCCTCCGGCGGGAAACGCGTGACCACTTTGCCATGCTCGGCATTGGACAGAGACAGCTTGTCCTTATCCTCAGCCTTTGCGGCGGCGGCAAAGTACGTGTTGGTCAGCGCGATTGCCTTCAGGTGAATATTAATCGACATTTGTGGTCGTAGAAATCTTCGCATGTAAATCCTAAAAAAAAAGGGGTTTGCACACACGTTTGGGAAATTTTAATAAAGGCAGTAGTGTATTTTGTAGGTCAGAATATATAGTTTTAAGTCGAAGGTGAGAATAGAAGAATATATTATTGAAAATGAAAGCCCTGATTGAGAT